>JAVLUX010000003.1:25126665-25274165 GCA_032164185.1 Moxostoma hubbsi
GGTCAAAAGAGCATACTTTGAAAGGCTAGAAAGCTTGGTTGTGTGTGCATAAAATTAAGCATTACCTAGCCATTAATGTGAATAGGCCTCAAAACAAGAGGGGTATTACAGGTCCTACCGTTGTCATGGTAGTGTCGTCCTTTCTTGGAGTGAGCTCCTGAAAGATGCGAAGGCTATAGAAGCCAACCAGAGATGAGACCATCAGATAACTGTTCATGAGTTAAGACCAATAGATTTACCAAAATTCTTACTAAACAATTATTAAACTGACCATTCATTCCTTTCACTTAAGCACACATACGGTATACATAGTCACAGATGCAAAAAAAAAAAAAGTGATCAAAGCACTAGATCAATGCTGATACATAGCAGCATTACAGTTTCATAGACAGCAAAGGATAAATCATGAGAATGATTTCAACAACTGCCTGGGCAACTCCAAATGTGGATAAGTGGGCATTGCCAATATCTCTCTCCTGCAGAAACAAAAGAACAGAAGTTACTGTCAAATGCTATTCTCTGAAACTGAATTTCTACATGTAAAGTTTAGTCTCACAGCATAAATAGATTTTTGTGCCCAAAAAATAAATGTATTCGTCTCTCATTTGCACAGGTTAGGATCCATAAGTGAGGCAATCCACTTATATAGAGTGACTGGATTTTGTGGACGTGTTTTAGCGACGTGCCCAATGCAAAAGTCTCCTGTTACAACTGAAGCTGTGTAATCTAAATAAGACTACAGTGGTGACACCTCAATGCTTCAGGCGATGAGGGCACAAAAAAAACAGCACAAATATTTGGAGCTGTTCTGAGTGAATGCTATTATGAAGAAATAAAATGTATAAAGCACAGATTAGCGACGTTTCCCCTCTCACCAATGAGGACAGACAGAGTGAAATTGGCGAAGTAATGAATGGAAGCAGATGAAAGAAATCTTTTTAAATTCACCGCCGCTCACACACGCATAATATGCGAGCAGGTGTTCAAACAAAAAAGAAAAAGAGAGAGAAAAAAAAAAAAGAGGCAGAAATGCTCTTAGAGTAAGAGGTTGCATAGAAGGAATGGCTGCCAAAAATTAAGGGAAAAATGTGAAAAAATGAAAACAAAACAAATGCCCTGGCAAACAAAGTTTTTATAGCATAAGGCCTTAATATCGTTTGAAGACATTGAAGTGATCCAAGTTTGGATTTGAATTATTACAATACAAGCCAACATTTATTTTACATACTTTAACAATGTACAACAACCTTAGTCTGGGCTTGAAGAGTAAAACAAATAAAACAAAAATCAATCATCAATCTTATTGTAATAGCGTGAATTTGACAGTTGTCCAATTCAACATCAACAAAGCTTATACAAATATTTATGATGATCTTTCTAAATGGATTAGATCAAATCTGTTTTAAAATCTTAACCAGAATTTGTATTGTCAGTCTTGCTTGTTGGTATTGATGGCATGTCCGAGAACAGTTGATATGTGGTTAGTCTCAGCCTCAGATGGTACGCCCTCAGTCCATTCACTGACTAATGCATATTGCACACAAAACAGCAAAAAACTGGCTGAAATCTCAAGTACCAATCTGTTTGGCTTGCATTACACTCACACTACCTTGTTATTCCAGTAAGTGCTTGAAAGCAGAGCAAGCCTCCATTACTAGTTCTAAAGTGATGTTTTCTAACTAGCAACAAAGGCATTCCTTCCACTCACAAGTGCATTTAGGGACAAAAACCTGAAAATGTCTTGAGGTGTGGTAATCGTGGTATAAATGGTATAATTGACTCCGGCCCATTGAATTATTGGAAAAAAATGCACACCTCGTGTGTACATTACTTTTCAATAATCAGTCCATCATCAATTATTCCTTACATCAAACTCTCAATTTATATTACACTCATATTGAACCATCTGAGGGCAAATGATGCAGAGAGACAGAATACTGGCTGAGATTTTTACTTCCGGAACCCAACTGTTGCTCTCTATTAACCTTATTAAGCCCCGGCACTTTTCAGCAGCCCACAATTCCATGTTTTGTCTCTTGACTTCCGGATTGTTTTAAGGCTACGGAGGAGAGTTGATCAAAATGGATTGTGTGGGAGCACAGAAAGCATTTTTCACCAATGTTTGATGGTGTGAGTCTACAGCACCCCTTTACTACATGAAAATTATTGCGGGGATTATTGCTGTCGCTGTAAATGTTAGTTATTCTGTTAGTTATTTGGACCTGGCAGATCACATTCTGACTGCTATGATGCACTACAATTATTCATGAGCATTTAATTCTGCTAAATTGTTTTAAATGTAATTATTAATCATTTATGTTAAAATGTGTAGTTGACAAGAAATTTTAAACAGTGAAAGCTCGTATTATTTCACATACTCATAACAAAGTCAATTACATTTGTACTTTTTTCAAATATATTTGTCAACCCACATTTTTAAAAGGATTAAATGTGATTAAAATGTGATTAATTGTAAACGTAAAACGGAATACAAAATAAAAATGACACTTTCACATTTAGAATTGTGTGTGTGTGTCTGAATAAAGTGGCACCCCTTCCCATGGCTTTTGTCTCGGTTTAACACTCAAAAAATCTGCTCACCTTAACTATAATGCGATGGGTTAATGATGTGAGAACATGTAAAGAGGTTCGTAGAGAGATATTTTAATGACTTTGTGTTGTCTCTTGGAGTTGAATGAGCACACAGGCACATTAGTACGTCCACAGCGTGAAGGTAGGATCTTGTGGATTTATGAATGAAGAACTCTTTGTTTTAAAATCTCCCCGCTCTGCTTTCGGTTGTTCTGACATCCCCTGAACACTTTAAAATACTCATGATTACATTTGGCAACTCTAGAACCTGTTAATCCACTTCACTATCTAATTACACTTTGACATCAACACCATAGATACTGTATCTATATTGAAGACGCTACACTGGAAGTTCAAAGACAACATTTTCAAGATGGCTGCGTGCTTGTTTCTCTGGTGCATAAGGTGAATAATAGCATAAACACCACTGCGAGTGTGTTTCCACTAAACAGACTGTTTGTGTCAAATGGCTCATCAGCTGTAATAATGAATACTGTATAATGAAAACATTGACAGTACGAAGGGCTGGAGCAATATCATGGTCTCTTATGGAAAGAGTTGGTACTTTTATTCAACAAAGTGGCATTCAACTGAGCACAATGTGTAGTCAAGTCATAAATAAATAAATTCAAAAAGTACTGTCAAAAATATTCAGAACTTCTTAAACTACTTAAGAGTTCTCATTAAAAAATATTCCACATACAGCAATGACAGGTTATTCTTGGCATTCTAGCCATCATTTTGTCCAGATACTCAGGTGACATTTCACCCCACACTACCTGTAGCTCTTTGGCAATTCTCACACTCCTTACAGTCTAGCTGATCCCACAAAAGCTCAATGGGGTTAAGATCCATAACACTCTTTGCCAATTATCTGTTGTCCAATGTCTGTGTTTCTTTGCTCACTGTAACCTTTTCTTTTTGATTTCTGTTTCAAAAGTGTCTTTTTCTTTGCATTTCTTCCCATAAGGTCTGCACCCCTGAGTCTTCTCTTTACTGTTGTACATGAAACTGGTGTTGAGCGGGTAGAATTCAATGAAGCTGTCAGCTGAGGACATGTGAGGCGTCTATTTCTCAAACTAGAGACTCTGATGTACTTATCCTCTTGTTTAGTTGTACATCTGGCCTTCACCATCTCTTTCTGTCCTTGTTAGAGCCAGTTGACCTTTGTCTGTGAAGACTATAGTGAACACCTTTGTATGACATTTTTTTGGCAATTTCAAGCATTGTATGGCCTTCCTTCCTCAAAACAATGATTGACTGACGAGTTTCTAGAGAAATCTGTTTCTTTTTTTTTTTGCCATTTTTGACCTAACATTCACAAGTGATTTTCTAGTATCAAATTAGTAATTTAGCATGATTACTCAAGGATAAGGTGTTAGAGTGATGGCTGCTGGAAATGGGGCCTGTCTTGATTTGATCAAATATGTCTTTTTTCAAATAGTGATGATGTTCTTTACATCAGTAAAATCCTGACTATACTTTGTGATCAGTTGAATGCCACTTTGAATTAAAGCACCAATTTCCTTCGGAAACTGCAAAATCTGTACATTATTCCAAACTTTGGCCGCCAGTGTATATGGTCTACCAAATTATTATTATTCATATTTGTTAATTAATTAATTAATTATAACATTACATTGGCTGTTATATAAATCAAAGCCATACAACTGCCTGACATTACTGAACAGATATTATACATTTATCATTTTTTCAGAGCTGTGTCTGGTATTGTTGGCTCTGCTTAACACCTGATTGAGTGAGTGTTTAGTGAGTATATCGGTGTGTGTGTGTGTGTGTGTGTGTGTGCACATGTTAGAATGTGTGTATGTGCACATGTTTGTGTGTCCAAACCAACACTACATGTTTGATGTGCCTCAACAACCTCTGAAACAAAAAAAATAGAAAGCTATTTACTGACAAGTTAGGGGCTAAATGACTCCTATCAAATGTCAGAGAGAGAAATACGATATCTCTTGTTTTCCCTCTCTTCTCATTCCATCACTCCTTCTGGTCCATATGACACGTGAGATACGAGTTCGGATGAGAAATGGACATTAATGAGGCTGATTTTAGCATTGACTATAATTTCTGATACTTAGGGAGTGATAGCAATAAGACTTTTATTGCAGTCATTAGCAACAGTGCATCAGACAGCTTAATGCAAGCAGTGCCACCGCATTAGAACTGCTTGCCTCATAGCCACATTTACGACACCCTGCCTCATCTGACGGTGTCTGCGTTAACCTAGTAAACTTAATTTATCAATCTCTCTTAAGGATGTTGCGGAATGTTGGCCCACCCCCCTCCACATTCCAACCGAACGTAAAACCATCATATATACACACAGACACCGCTGCTGGGTTGTCGTGGCTACATGAGATCTTAAGCATGGCACCGATCCAGCTCATCAAACGCATAAACCATTAACCAGCCTGTCAGGAGGGCCCTTTGTCTCTGAACACTGTGACAAGCATAATTTGGGGGATTTTCAGTCAAGCATCATGCCAAGGCAAATATCCACAATAATAAAATCATTTGAATGTGGAGCGGGCACACTCATAGAGCAGCTGAAAACTTTCAAACCATGTCCAGAAAAAGGATATGCTGCGCCTGCTTTGTTGTGGGATGAAAGAGGAAAAAAACAGCCATAGCTATGAGGCAGGGACAGAGGGTGGTAGTGATGAAGTAAGGTGAGATAAGACCAACATTGTATGGAGGGAAAGAAAGAGTGATTGAAAACAAAACAATGTACTGTACAGCCCCTTCAAGAAAGTAGGAAATGATGGAAGAGTTCCTGTGGACCTGTTAAAATCACCTGTTTATGCACAAATGAGTGGTAAGCTGACTTGCATCCAAATTCGACAAGCTGTAACTTATTAACTTGTCAAGAGAGCAAACTGACACTGTCTTCGCACAGTGACATAGTAGAAACATGCTCAACATTGCACGATGGTTAAATTATGGTGTCATTAATGCAGTTTGATTGAAAGGACCACGAACAAGTACTCAACATTCAACTCATCACCAGGTTAAGACACATGAAGATTGTGTCCAGAGTTACACACACGTAGAGTGCATGAGCGCTTTTCAATTGACATCAAGCAGAGCAGACGGGTGCAGCTCTGATAAAGAGCATCAAACAGCAGCGAAATGATACAAATCTCTCCCAGCCTTTTCTTCTCCACACACACCTGAGCGTATCTGGAATTCAATTTGTGCTGAGGATGTACTTGGTTTTAGCAACATAGCAGGATAGACAGGGGGAGGCAACAAATTAGGGAAATAGAGAGAGAGAAGTGTGCAAGAAAATAAGGTGAGTGAGAGAGACAGAAAATAAAATAAATCCAGAAAAACTTAGCTAATTTTTTTCTTACCGTTGAACCCTTTGGCAAAGCGGTCTCGTCAACAAGCAAGTACACAATGTTCAGGGCAACCAGAAGAACAGAAATTGTCTGCAAGCAGCACAGAAAAAAAAAAAAAAAACAGACATTATAAGACAGAAACATAAAACAAGCATTGTTATTAGGGTGACCAAGAAATAATTATAAAAATAATTATAATAATAATTCTAGAGGTCTGCAACCCGACCAGAGATTGATGCGACCCAACAAACCATCTGGTTTTGGGCACGGTTTGTAATTAATGAAAAAATAAATATAAATATTTTCTTTTGCATGAATATATATATACACACACACACACACAAACACACACACACACTATAATAGGCTACGTAAGAGATAATGTACAGTCAGCCGGTTGTTATCGCATAAGAAACCACAGGATGATGAGAACACTGACGTGAAGCGGAGGGGTCTTTCATCAGCTTGAAGGGGTTTATTCTGTGATAAAAACCAGCTGACTGTTCATTATCCCGCTTATTACACAGCCTCTTACTGAACAAATAAATACATGGACATAAAATATTGATTTGCATTAAGTCATGTAATTATGAGAGAAGAAATAAATAGCTGCATTCCACCGGCAGTTTGCGTTGGAGTTCTGTTGGTGTTTATTTTGTGAAAACGAACATCTGACTGCTCATTATGCTTATATCTTATATCAAGACTACTTGCCAAATAAATAAATGGACATGAAACATTGATTTGAGTTGAAATAATTTTATTAGTTTGTAGAGATCGCACAGTGATCCAAGAAGCACTACCTGGATGACACGGTCTGATACGTGGATGTGCAGTTGTTACTCGTAAATATTTGACCGCTAAATGGCGCAATTCACCAATTAAAAGAGTGTATTCCAGAGAGCCATGCAATACATTTAATATATATCAATCACGGCTGTCAAGCGATATATATATATATTTTTTTAGCCAATTAATGACATGGTATGCCGATAAATTATTTGAATTAAATCGCAATTAATCGCATATATAAATATTCACTGAGAAAGCCCCTTACAACAATAATTCAATAAATAATGATTAAATAATAATGAAGTCATATACACACACTTTGTCTTAAGATGGTTATTTATATCTTAATCTTTAGTGTGTCAATAGGAGAAAAAAAAAATTCAGACTACCAAAATACTACTATACTATAATATTACTTTTGCAAATAGAAAAGATTAGAATAGAAGAACAGGGAGCTGTCATGGCCCCCACAAAGCCCCCCCCCCCCCCCCCTTACTGGACTTTGTATGATGATAATTGATAAATGAAAACTAATTATGGCATTATTTTTTAAGAAATCCTCACTATGCAACATTTTTCACAAGTGCCTAAAACTTCTGTACAGTACAGTGTGTATACACACACACACACACACACACACACACACAAGTTTAGAATAATGTACAGGTTTTGCTGTTTCAGAAGGAAATTATTATTTTAATTCATCAAATTTGCTTTCAGCTGATCACAAAGTATAGTCAGTACATTACTGATGACAGGCCCCATTTCCCACAGCCATCCCTCCAACACCTTATCTTTGAGTAATCATGCTAAATTGAAAATTTGGTACTACAACACAGTTCAAAGATATTTGTTTTGTTAAATGAAGCTTAACATTGTCTTTGTTTTTGAGTTGCCACATTATGCATCTTGTGTTGTCTGCTATCCATAAGTGTAGTTTGTCCTCTCTCTGTATAAGCTGTGTGTTGCATATACTGCATGTTTTGCTTACTGCCCCCTGGAGAAATCAGGTGGTACTCCATGCCTGAATTACTCATATGGAAGGAATATTCCTTATTATGGGCTGGGGACATGATTAATTGTGTTAATTTCTTTAACACGTTAGTTTTTAAATTAACTAAATTAACCCATTAAATCGACAGCCCTAATATTAATATTTTGTTTCTTGCTTGAGCTCTCACTCACAGACATGCACGAGCAGATAAGTAAGTGACTGTTCACACTGTTTTTGCATACATCTGCTCTGCGCTGTTTTTAAATATTTTTAACATGTAAAAATAAGCTGGACGGTTGTCTTTGACCTCATCTCGTCTTTGACCTCATCTCACAGTCTCTTGAAGGACCATTTTTCGAAAAGATTATATTCGAGTGAACAAATTTAGAAAATAGGTTGATGTGATTTGTATTGAGTGTAAATGTTTGTTTTTAGTCCAACAATTGTTTGAAACCAACATAAAGGAAACTGTAACTCATTTTGCTACATGACTAGTAAAAACGTCCTCCTAAATGTTATAATAATATCATTAAAACCAGTAGCACAAGGCAAACACATTAATTGAAATGTAAATAAATATACGTACTGTTCCAGCAAGCAGGATCAGCATCACTATGGGGTAAAGAAGATTTTTCTCCCAGGCTGAGGCTTTCTTTCTCCTTTCTGGGACAGAAGGTGAGAGAAAGGACTGTAGCACACATACAGTATGTGTCTGTCTGACTGACTGACTGTGTTAAATGTGCATTTTTACAAAAGCTTTAAATGACACCTAATCCCTTTATCATGCAAAAACCACAGTCCTGGCTCCCCGGACACAGTTACTTCGCCTCCAGACCCGCGACTGCCTCCGACATGACCTCCTCCTCCGGGTGCGCGGAGCAAGGTATGTCCTTTGAGTCTTTTCTCAGCACCCAAGCCTCGGGATGCACTTTTGCCTCCCGACACATTATTACCTGCCGCCCCCCCCCGCTGCGAAGCCCCACCCGGTACGTCAAAAATGATCGTCCCCTTAGTGCCCCTCGCACGGAGCTTGGATGCATGGCTTTCACTGTCCAACCAGTCACGCTGGTTGACCAGGACTATCAGACTCGGCTATGCGATTAAATTCGCCAGGCTCCCGCCTCGTTTAAGCAGTATTCGATCGACTTCGATGCGTGTCAAAAATGCCAGCACCTTAATGGTCTTAAGGTGCGGAGGTAACTCTGCCACTCAAGGACGCGACAGAGCCTATCCCTCCAGCCAAGATGAAGAAGGGTCTCTACAGCCCTTACTTCATCATACCCAAAAAGGCGGTGGGTTGTGGGAGTTCTAAACCGGGCTTTACACAAACTCCTGATCAAAATGCTCACACAGAAACAGATTTTAACCTGCGTTTGGCATCAGATTGGTTCGCAGCGGTAGACCTGAAGGACGCATACTGCCACATCTCCATTCTGCCTCGACATCGACCCTTCCTACGGTTTGCGTTCGACAGCCAGGCGTTTCAGTACAAGGTCCTCCCCTTTGGCCTGTCCCTGTCCCCTCGCGTCTTCACCAAAATCGCAGAGGCAGCCCTTGACAGCACCTCCCTGGCAAATTCCTCTGAGGATGGACCTTCTTTTCCAGGGACAGGAAACCCTCTGGCATCTGCGCCCAGACATCTGGAACCTCCACGTCTGGACCCTGGACGGGACGCGGAAGATCAACAGGCAGCTCCACCTCAACCTGGGCCCAGCTCTGAGCCCCAGCATTGAGCACCTTGCAGGCGGCTCACGCCCCCCGTCTCCAGGACTTCCTCTAGGACCTGGAAGGCTCCTAAGCACTCCTGAGACAGAGTCAGCCGTTCGCTCCGGAGATGGTACCTAAACCAGTCCATCCCCCAGTGGATGGCTGGCAGGAAAATCCTTGTTTTCCTACATAAACTAATAAAAGAGCAATTTTCTGGGTAATTGTCCTGCTGGAAGGTGAACCTTTGGCCCAGTCTGAGGTTCTGAGCACTTTAGACCAGGTTTTCATTAAGGATATCTGTATTTTGCTGCGTTCAGCTTTTCTTCAACCCTGACCAGTCCCCCACTCCCTGCAGCTGAAAAACACCTCCACAGCAAGATGCTATCACCACCATGCTTCACCGTTGGGATGGTTTTGCGCAGTTGATGAGCGGTGCCTGGTTTCCTCCAGACATGACGCTTGGAATTGAGGCCAAACAGTTCAATCTTCATTTAATCAGACCAGAGAATCTTGTTTTTCACAGTCTGAGAGGCTTCTGTCTGGCCACTCTGCCATAAAGCCCAGATAAGTGAAGTGTTGCAGTGATGTTTGTCCTTCTGCAAGTTTCTCCCATCTCCACACATGATCTCTGGAGCTCAACCAGAGTGACCATCAGGTTCTTGGTCCCTCCATTACCAAGGCCCTTCTCCCCCGATTGCTCAGTTTGGCTGGGCAGCCAGCACTAGGAAGCGTCTTGGTTGTTCCAAATCTCTTTCATTTAAGAATTCTGGAGGCCACTGTGCTCTTGAAAACCTTCAATGCAGCTGAAATGTCTTTGTAGCCTTCCCCAGATCAGTGACTTGACACAATCCTGTCTCTGAGCCCTGCAGGCAGTTTCTTTGACCTCATGGCTTGGTTTTTGTTCTGATATGCAGTGAGACCTTATATAGACAGGTGTGTGCCTTTCCAAATCACGTCCAATCAATTTAATTTGCCACCGGTGGACTCTGATCAAAGTGTAGAAAAATTTAACAGATGATCCAGAGAAATGGGATGAACCTGAGCTAAATTTCAAGCATCTGACTACTTAGGTCAATGTGATATTTCAGTTTTATCTTTTTAATACATTTTCAAAGTTATCAAAAATCAGTTTTTGCTTTGTCAATATGGGGTATAGAGTGTAGATTGATGCAGCAGCAGCAGTGTGAGAAGATCTAGTCCACAAAGACTAAACCTACCAACTTGTAATATCCAATATAACACCATAAATTTATATAGTTGTCATGACTGAACTACCAGTTTTTTTTCTGAGCTCAGTAAAGTATCAATTAAATCTACATCCACGCAAGCATATATATAGTTCAGAAGCTTCTCTTCCAGTAACTGAGAAACTCAAACATAAGGGACTTTCTTGCTACACTCATGAATTGGGCCCAGAAGATCCTTTCTTTTTTCCATTCTCCATCTCAGTGTTCATCAATCCTGTGCTGCTTTGTCCTCTACTCTTGTCTTTTCTCTCTCCGATTTTTTTCTGGCTGAGGTTGGCAGGGTTCCCTGCATATGCCCCTTGCTGCCTCTAAATTAATGACCTCACTTGGAGAGACAGCCACAATAAAGTTTGCATCACACTCCAATATACTAAGTGCCTTTGTGGCCTACTCTCCTTCTAACTGCTCGTCTCTCTGGAATCGTTTATAATACCCCAAAACACAAGCTGACATCGAAAATGATACAGCCATACCCTATTTGTCCACACTCCAAATGACTCTGTGAAAACTATCCACATTCAAATATGCACACACTTTACAATTCAACAATATTATGAAGAGTTGACAGCCTTCACATATTTGAAAATTAATGTCTGCATAGGTTCAGAAGTACCTTTTAATTTAGTTTAATTAAATGACGTTCAAAAAAAAATTCTCACCAAGTTTGTTCCTCTGATTGCGAATCATGTCCAGCTCTTTGTAGAGATGCTGAGAGTTTCCATGGAAATACAAGTTGGATGTTGTACCTGAATGAAGGACAGAAGGAGTGGTAAAGAAAGACAAAGAGAGTGAGGAATTGAAACATAGAATGATACTTTAAATCTGTTTACCTTGGCTTATTAAGAGCTAAACACTGTGAAACATCAGTGACGTGAACATAAATCAGTGGTTTGAATGTTGTTATCTATACTCTTCCTCAAGTACCTACTTATCAAATCACAGTTTGTCAGAAAGACTGTCAAGAAAGAAAAACACATTCATAGCATTCACTGAATTAGAGGCAACAACTGCATATTAAGCACTAGTGGTGGAAATTTGAGGCCGATACAATCTCCTATTTTTTTAACACTAAGATCGTCTGATACCTTCTTTTTTTTTTTTTAAAGTACCATTTGCTACACTTTTGCAAGTTATATGCTGCAGTTATATGTTTATGCCCCACACAGAAAAATTACAGTAACACTTTACAAAAAGGTTCAATTTGTTAATATTTTTTAACAACATTACTGTAGTTAACATGAACTAATAATTAACTTAAATGTTAGTTACAACATATACTAACACATTTTTTAAATCAAAATTGTATTAGTAGCATTAATGCACTATGAACTAACAATGAACAATTGTATTTTTACTAACTAACATTGATTAATAAATGCTGTAAATATATATTGTTCATTGTTTGTTCATGATACCCTAACGCATTAACTAATGTTAAAGAAATGAAATCTTTTTATTAAGTTTTAACAAAATTACATTAAAATCACATTAACTGTGAATTGCTAACATTTATTTTTTATATGATTTAACAGTTATTAATAGTTCTGTTGTCAATATCAAAAGGTCATTGTGACATACTGGCAAACAGTAAAAACCATGAGAGAATCACACACAGCAGAGATACATTCAAAAAATTAGAAAAATATATCCATTACAGGCTTTAAAACTGCTCCTGTGAGAAATCATTCATATCTATGATAATTTTACTGTCTTTGGCTATTTGCTGTAACACAAATCATGCATTAAGCAAATGCGTGAAGACGCGGTGCGGTTATTGAAGGTTAAATAACGCGACTCACGTCATGTATTTGCATGTTTATTTGTTGTTTAATTTGTTTTTATACGCGTTAACAGCCTGTTTATCCTCTTCCTGCTCACTGTGCAGCGAATCAGAATTACTACCATAATGACTCTAGAAAATGGGCAACTTAATATTCATACATGTTATTCTTACACATTTTTAAAAACAAGCTGGCATATTCATGTGAATTACAGCATGTCTGAAACATCACCCTCCAGAGGCCGTTCTGTCATGCATCAAGGGCTGAGAAATCGCTCATTCATTAGAGGAGCAGTGTATGTGTGATTCCCTGTGCTGCAAAATTATCTGCCCTAAATCTAGGCATGATCGTCGATCACGGATTTAAGACTAATATCGGCCGATTCCGATTGGTGCACCCCTAGTCAACACAAATACACCGTTGTGTAGTTATTAGCGAACTGTTGCAAATGTACCTACATCTGTACAATTGTTAGTGTACAGTCATTTTCCAAGACCATGTCATGACATTTTTTGATTTAATTGGTACACAAAAGAATCACATCTACTAAAATACTCTCAAGTGCCCATAACAGTGTGTAATAATAGTATATTATGACCGCGCATAGCGTGTTAGCTCAATAGCTCCATGAATTCAGAATGTAAACAAGACAAATAAAACATTATCTAATGTGTATGTATATATATATATGTGTGTATATATATGTATATATATATATATATATATATATATATATATATGTGTGTGTATATATATATATATATGTATATATATATATATATTACATTACTTTACATCACTGAGTGGTTAAAACAGATTCTTTTACTTACCTCCTGCGAATTCTAGAGGCATAAAGTCATTGATAAAACATTTTAAATGTCACATTAGCGTACTGAGCACCCTCATATTTAAATGTACTTCTAAATGCCTCCCACAACAGTGTGGCGGGTGTCTCAATGTTTGCAAACAGTATACCGCTGGTTGGTTTCAAACTTTATTCCTGAACGAGGAATGCAAAAAACTTCTCCGGAAGTACAGTACTGTGCAAAAGTTTTAGGCACTTGTGAAAAATGTTTCAATAATGAGGATGTCTTCAAAAATATTGAAATAAATAGTTTTCAATTATTACTTAATGTCATATAAAGTCCAGTAAACATAAAAAAAGCTAAATCAATATTTGGTGTGACCACCTTTGCTTTTAAAACTGCCCCAATTCTCCTAGGTACACCTGGACACAGTTTTTCTTGGTTGTTGGCAGATAGGATGTTCCAAGCTTCTTGGAGAATTCACCACAGTTCTTCTATCTATTTTGGCTGTCTCAATTGCTTCTGTCTCTTTATGTAATCTCAGACAGACATGATGTTCATTGACACACTAAAGCTGAATATTTAAATAACCATCTTAAGACAAATGCTTTTGTGAAACATCTTATGTGCCTAAGACTTTTGCACAGTACTGTATATAGGGTCCTTAAGAGTGAGCTCAATGACCTCCATAATATTCTGTCAGTGCAACTGACCCATATTGTTTATGAAAGGGACATTTCTATTAAACCTTTAATTCTGCTTTCCTAAGCCATTTCCTGTACATATAATCACAACAATTCCAACAATTTAAAAAATCCTTCTACGCACCAAACAACAGGAATATCACAGTAGTTGGATATTCAAGTGCAAAGTCTAGGCCAGAGGTGTGCATGCTGTAACTGGTTTTGAAGAAAGAGGGGACTGAGGTTTCTTAAAAACTCCGTCTGTCTGTCTGTCTGTCTGTGTGTGTGTGTCAGGAGGTGAGAGTGAGAAGGCAAAACCAGAGAGGGGTTCTCCAGGAAAACCACAGACTTCTGTCTAATTCTGCTCTTATTTATCTGTTTCATTCAGGGTTTTTTGTGCCTGTTTTAGTGGTTTGTTTGCTCCTCAAAGCAGAGGATTGGTTTGCACAGCCTTGGGGGACACACACAGGCAGATCAGCAGCAATTAGTTCAGTGTTACACCGTTACTGGCATGCAATAAAAACACAATCTTTCATCTTTCCACCGACATGGGGCTGAGGAGTCAATCACTTTGATCAAAACGTGATTATTATTATGATGATTGTACCACACCCTGTCTGGTAGAGGTTCAAGTTCATAAACAAATGGATAAAAAAAAAAAAAAACACATAGCAGGTGTGTTCCTAATTGTGTACCTGTCCATACCAGTGATGTTTAGGGAAAATCTGTACCCTCCAACCAAATTGTGGGAACAATGTGACAGGAAATGTCACTAATAGCTGATCAGGACCGGAATGTTCTGCCAAATATGGCTCAAGTCTGCCCTGAAGGACTAACATAAGGTGAGTGTGTAAAGAAGACTGCGAGACCTGGATAAGTATTGTTTTGTTGAATATGTTTTATGCAATAAACTTTCACAATTCTTCAAACTTTCTTTTAAAATGTCTTCTGTGATACCGCTGTAATACCATATATGACATCCATACAAATTTATGATATTTTAATTATATTTTTATAGTAATTAATTATAAACACAATAATAAAAGTCTGTTAAAACTGCATCAGTCTTCATTTTAACAGGGTTTAAAAATATTTTAATTAGGGCTGGGCAATTTGTTTCTGGTTTGATCATTTAATTCGAAATTATGTATTGATAAGATTTTTATTTCATTTATAAATTGAGGAATTAAGTTTTTGTATAAAATATTAGCAAACGCTATTTTTAGATAAGTTGTAGATCCACCAAAGGCTGTATAAGTAAGAGGAAAAAAAAATTAATAGCACTTGGCTTGATGCTGCTTGATCAGGTGCACATATGAACACACCGGCTTAATCAGACCATAACTGGCTTCTGCGTTGTGCACATGTTGATGAACAAAATGGGTCCCATTTCTTTTCTGTAAATACCAATAATAAAGCTTTAAGGACGTGACAATTACAGGCACTTCATATCAAATCATATCGATAGGTTATAAATGGGAGAATCAAACATCCACTGTAAGTCTGGGTGATAGGACGATGTAATCAGATTCGACGATGTCTTACAAAGATTCCGATTGCAAACAGAAGATGATCGACAAAATTGGGAAATGGCAAAATCATGGATCTGGGAAGTCACCAAATATATTAAACAGTGACCAGGGTTGGGGCCTGAGTATCTCAGCGAGTAAAGACGCTGACAACCACCCCTGGAATCACGAGTTTGAATCCATGGCATGCTGAGTGACTCCAGCCAGGTCTCAAAGCAACCAAATTGTCCCAGTTGCAAGGGAGGGCAGAGTCACATGGGGTAACCTCCTCATTGTCACTATATAATGTGGTTCGCGGTTCTCGGTGGGGCGCATGGCGAGTTGTGCATGGATGCCACGGAGAATAGCATGTAGCCTCCGTATGCTCTATGTCTCCGTGGTATTGCGCGCAACAAGCCATGTGATAAGATGCACAGATCAATGGTCTCAGAAGCGGAGGCAACTGAGATTCGTCCTCCACCACCGGATTGAGGCGAGTCACTACACCACCACGAGGACTTAGAGTGCATTGGGAATTGGGCATTCCAATTTGGGGAGAAAAAAATAAAAACAGTGGCCAGGGTGTGAAGCTAGCACCAGCAAAATGTGACAAGGCTGAATACAGTTTGCAAGCTCCTCGTCCAAATGTGTTTCATGCACGGATATTTTTGCTCATCTACCCGCCAGAGGCAGGCAACCTGTAAGAAGTCTCAGATTGACACATGACAAGAAATGCTGTTAGTCACAAAAACACGCACTTGAAGAAACACATTTTATTATATTTTTTTAAGAACTGACAAAAGAAAAGCCGTTAATGCTCGTGTCTGATTCGCTGTTAGTTCAGAGGCATGCAGCACGAGCCTGTCTCTTGGAACAAGTGCATGTAAAGAGTTTTCACTCTTCCACAGTTTTCTCTGTTTCATTCATATGAAAACTGTTTGCAAGAAAAAAAGTAGTCTATGCAAATGCTGCAAATTATCTCTGTTCATCTCATGCTGTGAGTTTAGTTCACTTTATTTCCATGTGGTTAGCATGCATGCATACATATATATATATATATATATATATATATATATATATATATATATATATATATATATATATATATATATATATATATATATATATATATATATATATATATATATATACACACACACACACACATATATATATATATATATATATGTATATATAAACAGATGAAAGTGGCTAAATCAGAAAGTAATACAAGGCACATTTAACCTTTTCTTTAGGCAGCATTAACCATATTACCAAAGCGCAATACAAACACTTATTTGATAAGCACACACATTTGGCAGCATTAATTTGGGAACACAATGGAATTTATTAGGCTTATTTATTTTGATTATTATTGTCTTTACATATATAATTGTCATTCATTCTCAATCTGTAGGCTATTAGTAATTTTCCACCTGTTATCGTTGACAGATGCTTGTGTGATGTAAATGGGGCTGTTGGAGATGGTAAATGTTTAAATAAAAACATTTTAATCACTTCATATTTTTATTGCTTTTTCATTTAGTTTAAAGTGCAATTTGAAATTAGAAATGTCTTTTGCTTATATTTTTATTGTTTCAATAAATTAATTATATTTTTAAAGCAAAAATCAATAAAGCAAATAAATTCACCAACCCTCAGGAGAGGGGTTGACAATGTAATCGAATATCGTGATATTTATTAAGGTGATTATTGCAAAAAAATATTTAATATATGGCCCAGCTCTAATATACTGCCCCCCTTTTACCATGATGATTCAGATAGATCGCTAATTATTGCTTTGATCTGTGATGTGTTTCAAGTTAAATTGTAATGATAATCATTTATCATTTCAAATTGCCATGCTGCTCACGGTGTACAACATATAGCGCCGTGCACTCACACAGCGCTTACTGAAGTGGTGAAGGCAGACTGTCAGATTTTAAAATGCAGCCATTTTAAGTTTAGTAAATTGCACAAGCCATGTTGTGATTTAAATCTTCAATAGAGCACATTAAGCCTTAATTGATACTGTCTCAGAGATCGAAGTCCACAGATTTAACAGTGCTTTTTTTTTCTTCTTCCTATTCACATATTTTCATGTCTGTGAAAATTACTACCTACATTGACTAAGAATTTCATTTTCATTTCAATTGATTTTCATGTACAACTTCCTGTGTGGTGCATTGTTCTACTTTGTGCATTTTCTTGCACACCTATGTTCTCTATATAGAATAGAACTTTCATTTCTCTAACCAGGTTGCCTATTCTTCTGTAAAGAAGACCCTGTTATTTGAATCATGTTGAAGTTACTTATTAGTTAATTGCAAGTAAAACCAGCATGAATCTTGAAACATTCTTAAGTTTGAAAAACAAATCGAGATTTTATATTTTTCCATGTCGCCTAGCCCTAATTTGAATAAATAAATATATTGCGTACAGCCCTTCAATTAAGGTGATAAAGGTGATGCTCAGTAGCTATTCAGTAAAGGTGAAGCTGGCAGACTGAGAGAGGATGATATCATTCTTTTCTAAAGAAAATTAAACCGGTTCTGCATTACGTCAGTGATAATTATGCAAAGCAGAGAGCCATACACTAGCAGGGAGAATTTTTGCAAGGTCACCCTGCCACTGCGCATCTGGGCAACAGAGAAAAGCATAGCAAGAGCCAAGACAGAGGACAAACAAAATATCTACCTGCACCCACACTAGTATGCACACATGAACACAAATGCAACTAAAGATATAAAACTCCCATGTAGTACTTAACACAAGTGCACATGTGCAAAGACAAAATAACAGGAATGTACTCAGAATATATTTCAACATATAAACACACAAAAGAACATCAAACTGGAGTAAATTTATAGTTATTAACACTTTAATCCTTAATAATGGCTTCAGTTTCAGGACTGTGTAGTTGCACTTAACTCTGCTGGTCAAGTTACAGTGCAGATCAGATCAGATCAAAAAGTGCACCTGTGCAATAGGTTTTTCATTATTAACAAATTCATTTTTTTAGCCAATATGAAAGGTCTGCAATAGAGCATTTTAGCATGCATCATCTAAATTAAACTGCAGCCAGTTGTATAATTTTTAGATAGAACATAGATAAGAGAGAAAAGCAAAGCAGACAGTTTTCTCTGAACTCTCGTTCCCCCATTTAAGCCACTTCACCTTGGTTTTGCATTTACAGTGTGTGAAAGAAAGAAAATTCCTTAAATTCCTGATAAGGTAAATAGTCTCTCTCCTTAATGCCTGAGCGAGATCTTCCTATAATGCAAAGTTCTTAAGCTTTGCAAAAATCGCATTCCGCATCCCTAGCGGCCTTTTGTCACCCAATCACAGTGACTGCCACTGCGGCTCACATCAAACGACAATCATAAAAAAATCGTTAAAACAGATTACAATTATTTTATCAGGTGTTCAAAGCATATCGGCCTTTGGTGCTAACGCTACAGAACTAAACAACTAAATGTGAGGCTATTGAAAGTCATCCATGGGATTTGGGAAACTGGGTACTATCATTTAAGATGATCTAGCTTACCTCCCTGAATTCAATAGAAAAGCACATGGTTGTAAGTTGACTGGCATCTGTACACTTTGCTGTGTGCTTGAGTTGAAACAGAAGTCTAGTTTGGCTTTAAGACTGAACACTTCCTGAACAATTCCCTTGTGGGGATTTTTATGTATGGAAATGAAAGCCAGCAAAAGTAGCACACAAATGTATGCAGGGGTTTATCAAGCTCTTTTGAGTGAGGTATTCAAGACAGTGGACCCCCATTCTGATTTTGTCACCCTTTATTTGTGGCAGTGAAAAGACTCATTACAGTTAAATAATGTGAAGAATGAAAATAATCTTTATTTAACAGTTCTATTTAGCATATTGCTGTAATATTGCTGCATAGTGGTGGTAATAACAACTGATTGTTATGTTTGTCATGTGCAATGTTGAATCAACTTCTGAAAGTAAAGGTATGTGTAGAATATTGTTATTCTATGTGAAGGTTGGATTTAGTCTTTCACTTTCTACTGTTGGATTTAGTCTACATTTAAAATATTTTTCATGTTTTTACTATGCATATATAATATGGTATGGCATCAAAGTAAGTTTTCAATGCCACTTAAAGCCCAACAGAGCAAGCCCTGAGCCATCAACATTGTGCTCCGAGCAATGCATTTATCCTCGGGTTGAACCAGAGTGATTGTACCTGTAATAAGTGTCCTTTAAAAGTAACCTTCTATAAAAGAGTCTGTTACAACAAATACAGCACAATAAATGCTAGAAATTACAGAGTAAAATAAACTGCTGTTATTCAGTAGGAAAAAAAAATGTTTTATGATTATCTGTCCATCATAGAAAAAACAAACAAACCCACCATTGACTCTGCGCTCCAGGGCCTCTTCCTGCAGCTGAATACAATAAATCTGCTCATCCAGATCCTCTAAAATCTATACAGAAAGGCAGAATGAGAATGATAGGGTGGGTCTTTAACAAATGCATCTACAGTTTGTAGGAAAACACACACACATAAATTGTACTTACTGTGGGTTTGACTAGTAACTGGCCCATCACCGTGAACATGCGTGACAGTCCCACTGGAGTACACACTGATGAAATGAGACAAGGAGCTGCTTTAAACCACATACTCATATGCACTTACGTTTTTTCTATGGCAAGAGTATGAATGCAACCTTTGAACGTGGAGATGTTTAAGTTTACACAGTATATAAGTACTGGAATAGTAAGAGCAAAAGTAAAAGTGCATTTTGATTGACAGTAGGACTGGGCGATAATCAATAATATATTGATTTTATGTATTTGCAAGCATTTGCAATTAAAATACAGTAAAATTAAGCTGAAATAGGCATTTTTTCTACAACACAAGTATTAATTATATTTCATCGTTTTCAAATATAACCAACTTATGTGGACACTTTAGAGTGATGAAGCAAGAAAATCTTTGCATTAACTGCAGAAACTGCACCCTCTTTTAGTCCTTCGGATCATTTTTACCCATATTGAAAAGCATTCAAAATGCATAAATTCTTGATTGTGTACAATGGCACTAAAGACCCCCCCCCTTATCGAAAATCTGTTTCATTGTGGTCTCAAAGTGTATAATGATAGGGACATTATATGTATATATAACATTTCTTTTATATTAACAGTTACATAATTTTTAAAGAATAAAAAAATACTTTATTTTTTTAATTTTATTTCAATCACTTTTGGCATTTTATAACATCTCAACTATTACAACAATTTCTGATTTATTCTGCTTGTAGAAAATCAAAAGTGTACATTTAAGTATTAAAATTTTAGTACACAATTTCACAAGCGAATCATCTAAAACCATGTTAGTAAACCTATTTACTAACATATTACCTGTTCAAAACAGTAAAAAATAATATTTTCCATCTGAGAGTAAAGTACGCAATTTATGAAAAAGATGCAGAACCCGGTGAAGCAGGTGGGGAAGAGAGAACAGTTTGGGGCTAGGGGCTAAATTTGAGATAATTTGAAATCTTTTTTGGTCAAATTTGATTCATAGATTTACTCAGAACAATTTAAAACTGTCAAACATCCAGAAAGTCTGAAGGTTAAAAGGTCACAAGTGGTTCTTCCCATTCATGTCAAAATTGACAATAGAGGGAACTATTTGTTTTTAATTGTTATTTCTCTTAAAAAATTATATACAAAAACTAATTTAATTATTTAATTTGTTTGTTTTGATGGTCTTGACAAAGTCACAATGTTTGGTTCCAGTACCAAAAGCGATGGAAGCATTTATAACTGACCCAAAGACAATAGGAGGGTTAAGACTTTTGAACAATTATCATGGACTCTACTGCTCTGTTTGCTAATGAAGTTTAAATCAGAGATGCTATTGAAACATCTCTGTCTAAACGCTCTCACATTTGCAAGTCGCTAGACAAGGATCGACTATGAAACTAGTTGGATGACACAGTCTTTAGAAAACATGACTATAAAATGTCCACTCAAATCATTCGGACATTCACAATAATTGCTAGATTTATATCGCCAGCAAAACCAACGTGAATATTCAATATATCACCCGGTACTAAATGACAACATAGTATCCCATGAACTCACTGAGCAACAAAAGGCCACCCATCAGAGAGATGCAGGAGTAAAGGTACGGCAGATAGAATTCCCATAAATCTAGAAACGAGAGAACAAGACAAGTACAGTAAAACACAAAGGCAAACATAACTGATTACATCGCACACATGTATCCACAGCAACTAGAGAAGGGTTAAGATTGATACCGTAGAGTGATTCCATGCTGGCAGCATCATTGTCAATAAGAGCAGATGCCACCCATACGATGCCCAGGATGAGGAGAGCCAACAGAAAGAGCATGACAAACGTCTCCAGCACACGAGACTTGATGCCCTGAAAAAAAAAATAAAAAACAGATAATCTTTTTATTGCTCTAAAGTTTTCTCCTGCCTGTTCTAAAGAGTGATTCAGAAGCACACACACACACCAGCAGGTGTAAATGAGGCTCTAATTGGAAATTTAGCTCTGCAAGCCCCAGGAATTCCCTATAACACTGACTCAATGTCAAGGCCCCCCTCGCAACATAAATGCACACACAATAAGCCAGCCAGAAACACAAATAAACTAACGGATTGACCCCCCTTCTCCCTCTCTCATTCTTTCACACTCATACTTATATAAACAGTTATTGCCATGTCCGGTCGAAGTTTGTGGGTAAAATGAAAAAGGTGGCTGCTACTGTCTGAGATCAAGTCCAGAGGCTCATCTGGAAACTATTAGGAGTTTCATTTGAGTTTTTTCCGGGTCAGTAAGTACCTGATGTGTGCAGTTTAACTCCATTCCTGATGTGCCCCGAGAACACTGATAAAGATGTTGGTGACAGCAAGTGTTTGTAAACTGCAAGACTGTGATGAGTTGCTTCGCTATCTAAATGGGGATATACTAAAGACATCTATTGTTCTTCAGTTGTTATAGACTTGCTCTGACTCACACTATAACCCTTACATGAAAACTTTGAGCCTCTTTAGATTTAAAAAACGATATTATTTGTTTTATGATCAACTTTTCAAATGAGGATGTCCCCAAATCCCCTCAAAAGAAGATTTTTGTCAAATTTAACTAACTTTAGAGCGGGGGGAGCAATGTTGTCTCCAAATAGTAGCTGCCCATGCACATTCTGACCAACTGTCTCTTCTATCAACCCATGAATGATTTTCTTTTATCTACAATCTCTGGTTCCTTTTTACATGACTGTCTCAGTCTAGGTCCTTACGGCACTTTGTATACATGAAGCATTTAAAGCACTCTTGATATTAAGAGAATCTAGAGCACCTCCAAGTGACTTTCTGATGAACAACATCTACCTCCAACAGACTCCTCTCAATGGATTTCTAAATGTGTTGTCAATGAATGTGTGTTATTGAAAGTATTAATTAAAAATATACAAACTATCTTGAAAAATATTAGAGGATTTAAGATAACTCCAGGAAACAGCAATGACACTCCTATAGATGCAAAGTAATCAGAGCCACCCTTCAAATTAGTTTAAAGCAGGACAAAGCAAGAAAACAAATATACAAGCAAGAAAACAGTTTTAAAAGTGAACTGCAGCTGTTCTGGTATCTAAGATGGAGAGAGATGTGGCAGGGAAGCCAGAGATGGGGTGAGCTGCTCTACGCTTTCCCAGCTAAAAGTGAACACTCCTTAATATAGCAACTCTAAAATATTCAGCATCTAGTCTTTCACACACACAATCTCTCCCTGTCCTTCTCTCTCTCTCCCTCTCTCTCTCTCACACACACACACACACACACACACGCACACCCCAGTATGCCCTAATCGGACTGCTGCTAATCCTAGGTTGACTTCAAAGAAATATGCGTGTGTATCAGTGCGAGTGTGAGAGACTAAGAAAGAGATATAGATTTTGATGTATATAGATACTGTTGCATTCATGCATGATTTGTTAGTCTGAGTCACCCTGAGAGGGCGACCTTACACATCCTCATTACATCATAGTCAGGGTCACACAAGTGTAATTTTCTATATTATTGTCTGTGTAAAAAGCACATGCTTTTGCTTGAAAAGACATGCTATCTTTTAAATGGTATCAAGGTTTAGTCCCCTGTCAAGCTCCAGAAAGAAGACAGATAAAGATGGAAAACAAATGAGAACAAAAAGAAAAAGATAAATTCAAAGAGACCAGATTAAAAATCAGTCTTTGGGAAGAGCTTTCAATGCCACTAGATTAAACAAATAAAAGTCCTAAAATGTATCTGGTCTCTCAACTGAAATCCACACAATGGACCTTATTCACAGCAGCGCCACCTTTGATTTTTGACAGGAATGACAACAAGGATGTGAGGGATAGACGTACAGTCTCATCAAAGGGCCGTACTGCTGTTTAAAGTGTTTTTGGATCCTTCAGCGGACTAAACGTTAAAAAAAACATCTTTCCAAGAACATTCAGTAGACAAGTAACTCCAGACTACATTAGTTATGGAAAGTCACATGTGATCTAGGAGCTTTTTACAGCTTTATACCATTCGTGCCATTGAAGAGATGGTAAGTCTGTCCCTCACAGCCTCGTTGTCATTCCCATTACAAATCAACGATGGCACTACTTTGAATTATGGTTGGAAATAGGCTACAAAATGACTACAAAAATTCTCTCACTCTATATTTTTCAGCCTATTGACATTATTAGATATACAGTATATCTTGCTAATTATGTATTTGCTCTTAAATGGCTTTGAAGTGTTTTTTTTATTAGAAAAATCCCCATTTAATCTAAACAGCCATTGTTGCCAATTTTCACTAAATGAAAACAAGGAAGAATGACATTTAATCTTTTTTATGTATATGCTCCCATATACGCACAATAATACACAGCATTATTTACCTTCATATATTTCTACTACAACATTTTCTGAATAAACGGAGTGTGCAAAAATTACAACTTCACTCATTTATTTTTTGGATCGCTGAATTATGATTGTTATGATGTAATTAAGATATACACATTTTATACAATCGTATTTATTTCACCTGGAGCTATTTTGGCAGAACACTTAAAGTTCAATGCAATGTCAGTGTGTATTTGACGGTTTACAGTTCCTCACAAATCTGATGAAATGCCGTTTTCTCCTTTTCTGTGATCCTGTGTTATGTTTTCAAATCAGTATATAATAACTTGTAGCAGTTACACATGTTTGAAATTGTGCAAATATGTGAACCTGCAGCACTTTTTTTCACAATGTGCAGACAGGAAAGCTCGTCACCCATTTACTGTGAAACGTACACAGACCATGTACTCGTTTAGTTAAAATCACAGCTTTTTGCAGTTTAATAATCACATACTGTATGACCATAATCGCAATTTGGATGTTATTTTGATTAACTGTGCAGCCCTGAAGAATCAGGAAATTAGTCTACCGATGAGCTCTTTATTAAACATAGGGGCCAAATAAAAAGAACATTGTGATATTTACGATATTGCTTAATTAAAATCGGCAGCTAAATCAATGTGATTTTATCAGGAATATTTGACATATATCAGGCAGCCCTAGTTGAGAAGCGAGAATTGTTTCTTATTCAAAAAAAAACAAAACTGAATACCGTAACTGTATGAATTTCATGACTTTCGGTTCTGTTAGTGGTTCCCGAACGTGCTTTTTCTGCAGATGTGAGTGGAACATCAAACTAAAAATACTCTGATAGTGTTTCATTCAACACTGCCATTGAATAGTGCTTAACCTCAACTGAATCAACATAGTGTGAAAACATAATGGGCCTCATTCATGAGACTTTTGTAAATATGTGTGTAAATTCGGATTAATCTGCACAAACAATTGACCTTCCCGAAAACTGTACGCTGGATAGACAAACACTTCATACCCCCCAGATTTGTTAGTAAAACATGTTTATGTTTGTGAATTCCAAAAACTTGTAAATAAGGGGGGTGTTGCACGTACATTTACAATGATCATAATCCACGCCCATGAAAATGCCATATACGGAAGGCACCAGACTCGCTAGAAAATGCAGAACAGTAATGAAATCTTTTTTATGAATGAAGAGCAGTCACAAGCACAATGTCTCACAGAATGTGAGGACTTAATGTCATCACATGTTTTTGTTGTCATCAGAGGCTCTTTTGTGAATCAAACAGTTATTGGTCAATAAAATTATTTGACATGAAGCTTTATTGTAAAACATATTTCTGTTCACGTTGGGAGGATAATGGTCACCATCATTAACTGGTTCAGTTCGCAGCACATCGCCAGCATCGTTTGTGAAACAGGCAAATCATGACAGTCATACTGATATATTTGCAAATGAAAGAATCTCCAGAGAAATTAATAGAATGCCTAAAGAAGATCTTTGACTGAAATGCTGAAAGATATTATAGATTTGCAAGCAATACAACAGTGTGCAGGCTTTTTCAATTTTTTTCCCAATTGTATTGTGTACACACCTGCATGCGATGTGTTTATTTATGGGTTTAACAGCATTATCATTAACAATATGAACACGATTTACTGATGGCTATGAAAACTAAATTATAGTTCATAACAAATTAAAACAAGAAACTATCCAACTAATCACGTTAGAGAGCATTCATTATTCAGATAAAATCAAATGCAAACTGCGTCTTTGCACAAACTTTTCAGCCCATGTCAAGGGCTTCTGCTGGAAAAACGATAAGCAGCATTGGGAAAAAAACTATACTTTGAAAAAAGAAATGCAAGCAGCAAAGAAACTTTTTATGGTTTAAAGGTTTAAAAATAATTAGCTATTTTTTTAAGGTTAATTTTGGTCATTTAACTATTAGTAAATTATTTCATTACTTTCAAGATTTCTTCTATCAAAATGTAGTCATGGCAGCAGAACACAAAACATTTGGATGTCTTATGCCCGATTTAAACATGGTCGGAAGCATGCGTACATTTTGTTCGTACCAACTAACGTAACAAACTACCAAAAACATTCATGAATCTGATAATTTACGTCAGAACGGCTTTACGAACTATTTAAACAAAAATGTGTTCTGTTTGTGTTTCATGAATGAGGCCCAATGCATTTAGTGTAGTCTGATTTCATTCACAAATGACTCGGGCCGGTTCTTTAAAATCTACAGTGCGAAAAACACAGAGCGACCGGTTTAGTACTTTTCCTAAACAAATGACTCCTAAGTTGATTCATTTGAATCTACAGCGCAACCAGTGTACTCCTGTGACTTAAAATTTTGTAGTTAACAATAGGCTTAATTAATTAATTTTAATCAGTGGAATTGGATCAATTATTGGATTTAATTTATCTATTTGAAAAGTAATTAAAAAGTCTCACACACCTTTAAAAGTTTCAAACCTTTTGCAATAATTGTATTAATTGCATTACTTATGTGTTATATCTGCTCTGTTGAAATCTAAAATAATCTCATTATTTGGCAACAGACTGCTGAGGGCAGAAAATTCTATAAATATTGCATTTATTCTCTCCAAATATTTCTTACTCAACAGCAATAACTGATAATAAAGCCATTAAGGAATCGATATCATTCTATTTCTTACGATTCCAATCCCAATTTACAATCACTTGGTGCATTTTTTCCTGCGCACTACTATTTAACCTCCATGAACTATTAACTCCAACATCAGCAAAGGTTTACTATGAACAGTAGTCGTTACCTTCTCCTTAAGTCTGCTACACCAAGAGCAGTGTTAGAGACACAAAACAGAGCACAGAACATGCAGGGCACATGAATCACTGTATATCAACCCACACACACACACACACACACACACGGGCCATTGATGTGTCGTTCTGACCAATATGTTAAACGCCCATCAAAAAGAAAAAAAGAACAGGGTCTACGACTTGAGGAAGGGACTTCAGTACTTTTGAAGTTTGTGGGTGTGTTTCATTTTCTTTTTATCTCTCTTCCTACAGTGTCTCCATCTTTTTCTTGTTAGAATGAGGTGTCTAACAAATAAGGCCTTTGAGAAAGGCTTCCGAACTAATCTGGGGTTTGTCAAGAACACAAACAGCAATTTCTCGCATGAGGTTTAATGCCAAGAAAATATTTAAAAGCATTAGAAATAAATTTAGAAACAAATTAAGGGAAAAGGTGCTAATTATTTGGTAAGTAGTTAAAGTGAAAAAAACACTAAAATACACATGATGGCATGCAGTGTGCTTCTAGTAGCCTAAATTAGAGTCTGAAGTCTACCCAGAACTGTTGAATGGCACAGGGATGATGACGTTCATTTGCATGTCGGTAAAGCTTGCAAGAAGCATCTCAATAAATACTTGTATTTTCCTGAAGCTTGACTATGGGGACTATAATCCAATCCAGTGTTCCGACTTGTTTCCCTTTTCCTGTCAAAACAGAGAGACTCATATGTTGTCATAGAAACGGGCAGAGAATGGGTCGCAGGCAGAGTAAATACGCGGTGTCACGGCCTCAGCAAGCAAAGCCTGGGAGCGAGAATCACATCTCAAAAATAAATATCAGTCCTATTGTGGACAGGCCACAAAGGAGAAGACTGACAAACACACATACACATACACACACACACACACACACACACACACACACACGGTCAGACACAATTTTTAGCATCTTCAATGTTCATTTGATTCCTTATGAACCCCTGTCAAAAGTTTGGAATAATGTACAGATTTTGATCTTATGGAAAGAAATTGGTACTTTTATTCACCAAAGTGGCATTCAACTGATCACAATGTATAGTTAGGACATTAATAATGTGAAAAATTACTATCACAATTTGAAAGAAATGTTCATCATTTCTTAAACCATTTCAAAGAGTTCTCATAAAAAAAAAAAAATGTTTATGTGCAGCAATGACAGCTTTGCAGATCCTTGTTATTCTAGCTGTCAGTTTGTCCAGATACTCAGGTGACAATCCTCAAAACAATGATTGACAGACAAGTTTCCTTTTTACCAATTTTGACCTAATATTGACCTTAAGACATGCCAGTCTATTGCATACTGTGGCAATTCAAAAACAAACACAAGACAGTGTTAAGCTTCATTTAATGAAACAAATATCTTTCAACTGAGTTTGATATAATGGCAAGTGATTTTCTAGTACCAAATTTTCAATTTAGCATGATTACTCAAGGATAAGGTGCTGGAGTGATGCTGCTGGAAATGGGGCCCGTCTAGATTTTATCAAATATGTCTTTTTTCAAATAGTGATGGTGCTGTTTTTTACATCAGTAATGTCCTGACTATACTTTGTGATCAGTTGAATGCCACTTTGGTGAATTAAGGCACCAAATTCCTTTCAAAACAGCAAAATCTGTACATTATTCCAAACTTTTGGCTGCCAGTGTAAGTGATATTCATTTGCATCATTTTAACCAATATATACTACAGGTCAAAAGTTTTGAAACACTTACTCATTCTTTATTATAATTCTTTTTTTCCCCATTTTAGAATAATAGTAAAGTCATCAAAACAAAGGGAATTATGTTGTGACTGAACAAAATCCAAAATAAATCAAAACGGTGTTATATTTTATCATCTTCAAAGTAGTCACCCTTTGTCTAGAATTTGCAGACATGCACTCTTGACATTTTCTCAACCAACTTCTTGAGGAATCACCCTGGGATGCTTTTTAAACAGTATTGAAGAAGATCCCATCTATGTTGGGCACTTGTTGGCTGCTTATCTTAATTATTTGGTCCAAGTCATCAATTTCAAAAAAATATATTTTTTTATTACATTTTAGTTTTATAATTAAATAAATTAATATGTTGGCACAATTATATTTTTGTCTACAAAAATAATTTCAAACATTTAAGCATACGCCTTCAGATCAAAAGATTTTTATGATCATGAGAAACATTTCAGTCAAGTGTTTCAAAACTTTTCACCGGTAGTGTATCTCACTAGTCTTATTCTCAAATGCATGGCAACGAGTTAGAATAAGACTATAAGCACAACCTCTGTGGTTTAGATGCCACTGATTGAGGCATCAAGTTCAGCCTAACAGAAATCAAAACACTGTCATCTGTTGGATAAAATCAGAACTGCAGGCCCATTGCACTACATCTTGCTGCCCATCCAATATAGCATTACGAAGGTTTTCTGCACATTTTTCAACTATGGCATCCTGTCAAAGATAAATACACAGAACACTGAATGACCATGGGGGGAAAAAAAGCATTCATGAACACCTTCCTTCCCCACAGAGTGCTATGCAACATATTATTGTCAGTTTTGTTTATTACATTTGATGAAGTACTAACGCAAACACTGGCTCATAAAAAGCACCAGTTACAGCTTACACAAGCTTTTAACAAACTACCCAGTTTCATTTCCTCCAGTTACTGACTGTAATATACCATCTATACGTCCCTGTTTTACCATCTAATGTGGAGACTGGTACAAGCAGGTCATTTGACTTTATACTTTAAAAGAAAACATGAAATCTTGCTTTTATGGGCTTCTGTGGTTGACGACTTAACCCTTCCCTGCATCAGCAGGGGGCTTTCATACAAGCGGCAGTTTCTGATCATTTCCTCTCTTTTGCTATACACACACACACACACACACACACACACACACTCTGCCAGCTATTCCAAGACGTGTAGGCCAACATAAAGCAGTGCTTCCCTCTCTTCCGTCTTTCTGGTTGATCAATGGGCAGAAACAGTCATGGTGCAAAGGAGAGAAAATGAAGCAGTACACTTCAATCCCGTACAAATGAGCATAGCCCTCATAAACTACAGTAGCTAGCAACTAATCTTTATGTACCTTTGCCAAGAGGGACATAAACCAGGAGTGATTTCAAACTGTGAGACTAAGACAGCGGGCAACTTGATGCATTCCCTCCCACCCTTTCATTTTTATCTACAGACTATTGTGATGGCCTGTGTTTGCTGGTTTATAGTCTCTGTTAAAACTGGTGACAGCCACTCATTGAGTGGCTAATGACAAAGTTAAATGAGTTGTACAATTAAGGCCATTCTGCTTTTGAAGTTTTACCTTATCTGGGGTAGGGGAGTAGCCAAAATAACAAGGGTCACATATAATAGTCTATGCCTGTGAGAGGGCAAGTAAGAGTGTGCATCCAAAGTATATTGGTTGTACAAATGCGTGAAAACGGTTTCAATGTGTCGTCTTTTAAGTAGACACGCATGTTAGAAAATATAACCCCAATGAGATCATATATTAGATACAAGGTCTGTTCCAAAACCTAGTGAGCTGCATCTAGAGGCAGCACTTTAAAATATCACAAGCATGCATCCAATGCAAAGGATGTTACAAAAGGGAGGTATCTTAATTATGCTGCCTACAAAATATCTCACTTTCTCCAAATTCTAAGGTATCATCATATGTATCCTTCCCTGAGTATGCCATCTAAAAACGCAATGTGATGAGCTCGATGGAAAAAAAAAAATCCAATATGGCAGATGAAATGGGATTTTTTTTTTATTACAATTATTTTTATAATCCATTCAATACTGTAAAATATTGATAAAAAATACGTCTAATATGATAGAAAATGAAATGTGTGTGCTATGTGTATTTATGCTCAGTATCACGTTGTTCCTCTCAAGTCATCTGTTTTGAAATCAGTTTTAAGTCGAGTCTCCTGTGCGCTGTTCTTAAGGAGCACTATTTGAATGACGCATGGAGCTACTATCTATAAAGAGCATTCCAAATCGGTTTCTCATCAGGCTCCATTTCAGTTAGGATGCTGCAAGGACATGTGTCTAATTAGGCAGGAGATAGCAAGGCAGCTCACTAAGTTGTGGAACAAACACATATTGTATATGATTTTTAACTTCACGCATCAGCAAGTGTGCGTGTGTGTGTTTGGGTGATTTACGAGGACATTTTTTTAGGTTACAAACTGGTAATTACAAGGGTATTATGCTATAAATGTGGTTCATGAGGACATTTCTTGTGTCCCCATAATTCAAATAACTTTAAAAACAGCGTTTTTATGAAAATGTAAAAATGCAGAACGTTTTTTGTAAGGGTTAGGTTTAGGGGATAGACTCTATAGTTCGTGCAGTATAAAAATCATTATGTCTATGGAGAGTCCTCATAAGGATAGCCTCACCAACATGTGTGTGTGTTTACGAGATGAGATCAAAAGGGCAGGGTTAAGGTTGGGTATTGATACAGATTTCCTGATTTGATTTGATTACTATTCATATGGGTACATTTCTATTACAATGTCCATTCTGCTTACACAAAATAAATTCTCTCTCATCTAATGCTCTTAATTATAAAGGAAACTTTTAGGCCAGTGTTTCTCAATCCTGTCCTGGGGTACCACTAACTCTACACATTTTGGATGTCTCCCTTGTTTGACGTACTCAATTAAGATCAAGGAGCTAATGAGCTAATCAGTAGAATCAGGTGTGCTGGATAAAGGAGACATCCAGAATGTATAAGTGGTACTCCAGGAAAGGATTGAGAAACACTGTTCTAGGCAACCCTTCTAGGTACAATTCGAAAATATAAATTTTTACAAATTATATTTTACCATTAGTTTTGATAAAATTGCGTACATTTTAGCTTTTCATTTTTTTTCAAATTCAGTCTCTTCCATTCACTTATGTCTTGAAATGTAATTTCATATGTTGCATATATATATTTTTATTAAATTTTTAGTCTTTACTTGTGTACTGTCTCTATAAGACTAGCGGCATCAGCCAGTAAACGCATATAACAAAAGACGCGTGTGTCTGACTGAAAAAACAGAATGGGTGTTAAAATAGACATTATTCAAAGACATATGAATCTCATCCATGAATCTCGTCTTTGGACACAGAATGAGTCAAACCAAACTTTTACCCTCAACACGCAGTGAAAAGACTCTGTGATAACAACAACTTCCCCACTAAAGATCGATATTGGGTTGTAAAACTCGATATCGAGGTCGTTCAAATGAAGATTGTCTAGGGTGTGACCCACCCTAGACAAGGTCAAGAAGTAATTTGATAAACTGCAGTCTGATCTATCTTACATATCTGTAAAAGGCAAATACTGGCTATCCTGATTTGAAAGTGAACTCAGTAATTTTTTCTCTCATTTTTTTCATCAAGTTTTACTTCTAAAGACATGAATTGTAATTTTGAAACATATGTCTAAAATCCCGACCACTCGCATGGGATAAAGACTCCTGTCATATCAGTGACCTTATGAAAGCTGTTTTATTCTACACAGAGAGGGTTCGCACATGGGGGCTGCTATGTTAGAATTACATGACCAGCCAAATACTACTCGCTTAATCTCAGTAACTGTCCTGTTATTTGACACTTTCACTCAGGGATTTAATTAATCCTGGCTGGCAATGAATAGTGAATTTCTATGGCATCTGTAACTGAAAACTATTACATATGAACGATGCTGCATCCAAGCACCTAGGTGTCAGTGCAACTCCAAGACAACGTGAACAAGAATTTACTGAGTACACCTTTAATAATATTTGTCTTGAACAAGACTAACATTTTTTGTCTCCTTGGACTTTATGCAAACACAAGAATATAAACACAAAACTTCATGCTTGCAGAACACTCACAAACCATGGACAATATGGTTTGATTGGCGGTTGGGTCAAAACAAAACAACATTTATAAATGTGTCAAAATCTTATTTTCAAATTAATGTTGTGCAAAACAGCTTCTAAAAATCTTAAACTTATGTTAAAAGAGTGTTTGAGCTTCATACCTTTTTTGAACCAGCAAAGCCCTCAGACTCCAAGAAGAAAAAGGCGAAAGGCATCAGCACAAAGAGACAGAGATTTGAGAAGAGGGAAACCAGGTTCCACAGGCCTAAAGGAGAGCGAGCAATCCAATCATCCAAAAGTTATTAATAACTTGCCTCATCAATAACATTTATAACAGAATATGGAAAACACAGTGTGATTTAAGCTGCAGAATAAATGTATTGTATGAAATGAAGTTAAGCACTGGCAGATCCCTAATAACTGATATAATTACCAAATCAAAACGTCAAGCATTACCATGTGAAACTAAAAACATGTTCTCATCCAAGTATAACAGGGAAACTGTCAGCACAAATAACAAACACTGACACCACCTTGTGGCCATGACTAAAACAAAGGAAAAAATACTGTTTGGAAAAATAGCATAGAATCTATTCTATGAATGTACCCACTTACAAATCTGTACATCAATGTACACAGAATAGACATGGAAACAGGTCACAAACCCAAATATGAAGGTTATTTCAGTAATGTGTCTAGCATGACATTTATTTACAATTGTGTGGCACACTAAACTAGCTTGTGGAGAGCAGTGATTTCAACATGTTTTAGTTGAACACAGCAGACTATATAGATGGGTGAGGTATGCATCCATACAATAATGATCAACATGTTTTTAAAGTTGATTTAGCCACAAAAAAAGTCCCATTTTGTCCCAGTCCTATTTTAGTAAACATTTTGTATTGCTTTGAAACATCTAGCTTTACTTTAGATTAAAAGCATCCAAATGCCCTGACAACCTGTTTTGTTTACAGATCTGACATCTGTCCCTCTAAGAGGAGATCTGATATTTGCTCATCACTTACCTACACAAAACTAGACTTGTAAAGTTAGGATTAACATCAACCAAAATGTGAAATGGAAAGAGAGGAAAAGGCTAATACTGACCATGGATAAGTGATCCATTGAGCCACTGTATGTAGTAGTTCTTGGGAAGGGAGAGCAGGATCTCATTACTGATTATAGAGAATGGCAAGAGGAGGACGGCCCCTCCAGACACTGCCAATGTGAATGTACACAGGTACATACTGGGGTTGGGGAAAAAAAAAAAAAAAAAAAAAAAAGAAAAAAAATATATGGAAGGTGTGGCAAAGAAATGGAAAAAGACAGGAAAAGTGAACTGTCAGTAAAAGGAGTATGTGCATATATATATATATATATATATATATATTGTACATCATGTTAATGACATTTTAAATCAGTGGATTTCGCTATCTTTAGGTTTCAGATCATATTCTATTAATATGGTGTAACATGAAGAAAATACAAGTGATTATAGTTAATTAAAGTGACAGTTCTCCCAAAAATTCTCCTTTATTCACCTGATGCCATCCCAGATGTATATAACTTCAATATATATAAAACTAATATAGTATAGAACTAAGATTTAACTTTCTTTTGCAAACAAAAATGAAAATTTTCAGAAGAATATGTCAGCTCTGTAGGTTTATACAATGCAAGTTAATGATGCCAGAACTTTGAAGGTCCAAAAATTCCATTACGACAGCATTTAAGTAATCCATAAGACTTCAGTGGTTTAATCTGTGTCTTCAGAAGAACTATGATAAGTGTGGGTGAACAGATCAATATTTAAGTACTTTTTTATTATAAAATCTCCTCCCTGCCATGTAAGTTAGGGCTAGAGAAGTACAAAGAACGGCAAAAACAGAAGTAGTATCTGAAAGTGGAGATTTATCACAAAAAAGGACTTAAATATGTATCTGTTTTTAACCCACACCTATCATATAGCTTCTGAAGACATAGATTTAACCACTAGAGTCTTGTGGATTTCTTCTATGCTGCCTTATGTGCTTTTTGGACCTTCAAATTTCTGGCCAACATTTACTTGCATCGTGCTAAACTGCTGAGATATTCTTCTAAAAATATTTGTTAATTTTCAGCTGAAGAAATGTACAGATATCTGGTATGGCATGAGGGTGAATAAATAATGAGAGAATTTTTGGGTGAACTATTCCTTTAAAGGAATATTTCGGGTTAATTACAAGCTAAGCTCAATCAACAACATTTGTGGCATAATGTTGATTACCACAAAAATGTATTTAGATGAAAACTGAGGTTACGGTTAGGCACTTACAATGGAGGCGAATGGGGCCAAGACGGTTGGACAGACGATTATAATGAAGCTTGTATGAAATGTATAATTCTATAAAAGCACTTTCATTAATTATTCTGTAAAACATGATCATTATTTGATCTGTAAAGTTGTTTAAATCATTTACAGGGTGTACAGTGTTACGTGGTCATTGCAACTAAGTTGTAAAAATGGATATAACTTTACACAGAAAAGATTAGTAGGCAATTTCGTCACTAAAACAGCCATATTGTTTGTCTTGAGGCAATACTTCTGAAACAGTGAGTATTTTAATGTTTACAAATTAGTCCCATTCACTTCCATTGCAAGTGTCTCACTGTAACCAAGATTTATTTATTTTTGAGAAAAGGAGGGTCAAGTCAAAATACATTTTTGTGGTAATCAACATTGTGCCACAAATGCAAAACTAAAATTAAACTGGGTCCATTTATGATGCGATAATAATTATGGCCCTAATAATTATGTCAGACATGGATAGTGATGGCTATGCCTCAGTTGGTAGAGCAGGTCAGCCGCTAATCGCAGGGTTGGCGGTTCGATTCCCGGCCCACATGACTACACATGCCAAAGTGTCCTTGGGCAAGACACTGAACCCCAAGTTGCTCCCAATGGCAGGTTAGTGCCTTGCTGGCAGCTCTGCCTCATTGGTGTGTGAGTGTGTGTGTGAGAATGGGACACAGTGTAAAGCGCTTTAGTCACCTCTAAGGTTAAATAATGGTGCTATATATGTGCAGTATAAGTAACTCACGATATTCTGTTGACAATGGCATCTTCATCTTCCTGGTCATCTGTTGGCACAAGACAGAAAAAGTAAAATCAACCAATATACCATAGACAAATTACTAAAAGTATATGACTTGCTGGATTATACAAACAAATCAGAGCTTTTATCAAGGTTAGGCTGTGTTCATGTCATGCTCTTAGAGCTGTGATGCTCTAAAAACCTCTTTCCAAGAAGTGCCAGACAGCTGTTTTTTCCCCAGAGTGAGGTTCTTTATTGTGAACTTGCAACACAAAAAACAACCCTTGCTGCAGATTACACGGTTTTCAAATAAACAGATGAGATGTGACATATGGTTTAATAAATATAAAGCATTATCTCGATTCATTTACCTGAAAGCTGCATGAAAACAATACTGGTTAATAATAAATCACAAACATGTAAATAAACATTTATAATAATACAGCCAGATGGTGGCTGTCAAGAATCAAAAGGGGGTTGGAGTGTGTGTGTGTGGGGGGGGGGGGGGGGGTGGTAAAGGAGCTATAAAAATGTGAGAGAGACAAAGAAAGTATTGAAAAGCTTTGCTCTAATCTAATTACACAAATAGCAGTTAACTCAATTTCAAATGAATTTTCAGACCCATGAAAGTCCTGGCCTGACGTAAAATATTCTCAGCTTAGACTTGAGGACATCCTAGTTTCTCCTGTGATCGACACCCTCCACAGGGGTTAGCTGACATTAGTCAAGCTACTTTTAAATGTCTAGAGGTGCCCTGCTTAAGTACTATTATTGTCCTCATAATATTGTTTGTGTCAGGGAGGTTAAAAGACGTGGCACTGCTTTACAGCACAATGTTCTGGAAGTTACTCATCAGAATTTGTATTCCCTAAAGATAAAGCGTAGTTTGAGTAACAAAGGTGTATACCCCTTCTATTAAAATTGAACAAGCAAACAAACATCCTTCAAATAAAACCGTTACTTTGTCAACTAGGAATTTGAGGTCAACTGATTTTGAAAAGCTTAAAAGGTAATGTATCACACAAACATGCCAAACGTGACTGGTTTTAAAGGATTAGTTGATCGAAAATGGTAAACTCTGACATTATTGACTAACCGTCCTGTTGTTCCAAACCCATAAGACTTTCTTCTGTGGAACACAAAACGATAAATAATTGTAATGGTCACTTTTTTCCATGCAATTACAATGAAAAGGGACTGAGGTTTCCAAGCTTCAAAAAAGACACAAAAGCACCATAAAAGTATCATGAAAGTATAATAAGAGTGCCCTATAGCAGTGGTTCTCAACAAGGGGGGCGTGGACCACGGAAGGGCCTCAGCAAACAGGAGGGAGGAGGCCTACAAATATTGCATTGGTCGCTGGGATACCTTAAACATCCAGTTCACAAACCGGTCTGAATGATTTGTTCACGATTTGTTCCTCACACAAAGTTATGTCATATGACTACAGAACACTTTGAAAACACCACACAAGTCATATGCATCATTCATAATACATTTATAGTGGCTTCACAATCTTTTTGCAGGTTAAAAGCCTCAGATGTTTTAAAATGAACCAATCATTATTTATTCAGAAAGCATTGTATTTTTGCCCATTTCGAGTCACTTGTTGATGCTCAAAAAAAGTGATCACACTTTAGACAAATGTTTGGGGGCTAATACAGACATACAGCAGCCAGGTTGTCATCAGTTTTATTTAAAAAAATAAAAGTGCTGATGCAGAAATGGAATGTTAGTCAGATTAATCAAGATACAGATACACATTTTTGTTGAAAGCTTTTCTAAATACATTGCAGGTCCTTGGTGTGTCGCACGTGTCCAGTGCATACCATCCTGAGTCACAGGGTGCTCTGGAACGCTGTCACCAGACATTAAATCTATATTGCAAAAATTTACATTTAGATGTATTCATTTAACTTACACTTTTATCCAAAACGGACTTACAAAATGAGGAAGGATACAGCATAATCAATTCAACTTAAGGAGACTTTAACATGACCAGTGTTGCATTAAAAGTTTCAATTGTATTCGCAAAGAGTTTTTGAGTTGAGTTTTAGGGTTAAGTTCTCATGGAAAAGTTGTCTTTAGACATTTTTTGAAGACAGTGAGAGTCTGCTTTACAGATGGTATTGAGAAGACCGTATCACCATCGAGGTACATTGAAGCCGAAAGTCTGGGAAAGTGATTTGGTGCCTCTTTCTCATTAGTGGCCCACAGCCCTCTGGTGGGAGGTAGCTCTGCAGGAATGATTGTAGGTAAGCTTGAGCTGACCCAGAGAGTGTTTTGTATGCCAGCATCAGAGCCCTGAACTTGATACATGCAGCAACCGGCGGACAGTGTAGAGACAAGGAGGAGTGTAACATGCACTCTCGAGGGTTCTTTGAAGACCAGCCGTGCTGCTGCAATCTAGATCATTTGCAGAGGTCTGATTTCGCATGCAGTAAAGAAACTAAAAATAAAAGAGCATTACAGAAATTCAGTCTAGATATGAAAAGAGACTGATGAGGAGTAGTGTGGCATGATCAGAGTGGAAGTGTCTTATCTTCCTGATGTTGTAGAATGCAAAGATCAAGTTGAGATGTGGTCTGTGAATTCGAGTTGGTCGTCGATGGTTACCCCCAAGTTTCTGACCGTTTTGGATGGTGTTCTTGCAGATGAACACAGATGATGTAGCTCAAAAAAAGTGTTGGCTGGAAAGACGAGAAGCTTGTCTTCACTAGGTTGAGTTGAAGATCGTATTTCCTTCTTCCAGGTCGAGATGTGTGTGATGTAATATGTCTATGTGGGTTATACCTCCACTCCTTTTGTGGTTTATACAGATCACAATCCGCTGTTTTCCTAACCTGAATGTAAAGTTATAACCAGCACTTGATGCGTTGGGATTTGATGGCTCAAAAATATAATCTCGATACTCAACACATAAAAAAAATATAAATTGCAAATGCCCTCTCAAGGGGGCACTGTTAATTTTAGGTGGGGTAGTGTTACGGTCTGAGACCTTGGTCTGTAGTTGTATCTTTCATTCTCTTTATCTCGCTCGTTCGTGTTCTCTCTCTCTCTCTCTCTCTCTCTCTCCCCATTTGCTCACATGGGACTCATCTGCTCGTTAGAGCTCAGGTGGTTGAGTGTTTGTTTAATTTTGTTGAGTTTATTATTATATTGTTGAGTTAGCATAATTGGTCATTTTCCATTTTCATTTCTACCAGTCAGTGTTGCTGACTAGAGTTTCAGGTATTTAAGTTGTTAATTCAGATCATGTATTTATGTTTAGTACAGTGTTAATTTGTCCTTAATTTCTTTATGCTGTGTGTTTTTCCCTTTAGGTTTGCTTTCTCATTTGTATTGAATAAAGTTTATTTTATTTTGTATCAAAGTTGCATATTTATTTTTTACTTTACTTTTCCCCTTTGCTGACACTGAGTTAATAGGGGTTCGTAACAGTCCCTATAGGGACTAATTGTATAGAAATCATCGACCAGTACAATTCTGTTGTTGTGTTGCATGACAACACTTGTCAGTGCAAATTTCTATTAAATAACACTTCTGCTACACTCTAAAAGTGTTATTTTCCCCTGGTTGGAAAGTGTAAATATATATATATATATATAAAAAGACATTACATTTTCCATCATTTCCAATCCAAAAACAGGTCTGTCATTCTTACCGCTTTTCCTCTTGTAGCGTGTGATGATGCAGTATGATACAATGTACAGCACTGCAAACAAGAGGAAGCATATCTAGAAAGACAGAAAGAGATAAAGAAACATTATAACACTATAAACTCTCATACACATGCAACCTGTTAAATGAAAACAGATGACAAATCTAAAAATCTACAGTGCCTAAAGACTGAGCAGCTTATCAACATATGAAAAGGAATGCAATAGACTGAACATTTTAACCAAAGTAAGAGTTTATGCCCAAAAATACTCTGTATTTTTAATGTTAAGAATCAAGTCTTGCTTGTATCCAAACTACAGTATTTTGGAAGTAACAGCCAAGGAGATAAAGTATGACATCTGTATAAATGATATACCTGTATATAATCTATAACGCTGTATAGCCATGTTATATGGCATGAATCAGCAGAGTGTCCAGGACACTGGGGTGTATTTTGAGATGACAGACTGATGGATGGGTATATGTAAACATACTAGTCATGCTCGAACTTTAACTCATATTACACCTTGCTTGTAGCATAACAGAACTACAGAGCACTGAATCATAGTTCAGCATTACCAGATATGTGAGCATAGCTATGTAAAGTTGATGCATTAAATATTGCTTCAAAAATAACTAATAATACATTAACAAGCATATTTCTTATATATTTTATTGTGACTACTAACTGTTGTACAGCTATGATTTTTAAAAACCACCTTCTTTTTTGTCCATCAGTCAACCAATACTCTGTGAATATCACAGGGGCAAAGGTTATGTGGTCAGTAACAGAGACTCAAGTTTATTCCAGTTGACAAAAAGTAGTGATGTCCAAGTGGCAGATTAGTTAAAGAGATTGTTTACCCAAAAATCAAAAACTCTATCATAATTTACTCACCCTCATGTTATTCCAGTCCCATATGGCTTTCTTTCTATTGTGGAACACAAAAGGAGATGTTGGCCACAGTCACCATACCTTTCTATTGTATATTTCATTGTATTGTATTGTATTAGGCTTACATTCTGCCTTACATCTTCTTTTGTGTTCAAATTCATTTGGATGTCAAGTGGTAAATAATGACAGAATTAAAATTTTTGGGTAAACTGTTCCTTTAATTCTGTAATTAGTAGTCATCAATTTCCACCAGTTTGACTCATTTAGGTCGATTTGTGAAACACTTGTGAACAAAATATGTTGTCATTACCCCATTAACAAGTTAATCACCCAATCATAGTGCATGGCTGTAGCTCTGGGCTCAAAAATAACAATGGCCCGATGGCCGGGGGTTTTAAGAGGCAAGCTATGTTTAACTTGACACCCAGTCTTAAAAACGCAACACTCATATTGCAAGATGCTGAAAAAACAGTGAGAAGCAGTGCAACGACCAAAACGTCTGATTGACGCATGTGATAAACCAACAATTAAAAAAATAGAACACAGGAGCTCGCCCAGTGTCCATTGTCATGACAACCAACCAAAGTCTTTTTTCTAGTCACATATGCATGAGAATCAACACATAATGTACACTAAAAAAAAAAGGATTTTAGCAGGTTGTTCCGTTTACTTTATTAAAATGCACTAAAGCAAAACAACTTTAGAGCATTTTGTGATGTTATGATTTAATTCCTTCCTATCCAATTAAATTTGTGAAACTGACATTTACTTAATTTGGAGTTTGGACAACATGAATACTTTTTGTAGCACTGATGAAACTGGGAAGGGAATTTCCATTTTCAAGCATGCTTTGCATGGAACTGGAGTGGGTGGGTTTTATTTATTTATGCATTTTTGAGTAAGATGAGAATATGAGGAGATTTGTTCATATTAAATGTAACAATATATTGGTATTAGGGCTGGGCGATAAAACGATATCAATATTTATCACGATAAAAAAACTCCATGATATCGACGATAAGCTTTTTAGTAATTTTCGATATTTAGCCTGTGTTCTACATCTAGACATGCATGTTGCTAAAAACGCTAGCAGTTTGGCTTTCTTATCGTATGTTTCCACTGGCGCATGCTGAGCGAATGTGAGCGAGCGTTTTCAATTTCTTCCTATGGAAGTCGAGCGTCAAGCTCACTAGGTGGATTGTAAAATTGACAGCATCGCGGGGCAAGCGGTTCCATAGCGTTGGGAGTGGCTTTCTTCCGTGTCAGTGTGTCAGTTCCAGCCTCAGCCTGTATGAAGTTGCTATTGCCCCCACTACGCAGGTCACCACGTTCCGGATCCGGACACCAGATTGATTCCATCTTGACTGCAAGACATCATGAGGACGGTTACGCCCTCTCATCGTCTCTAGTAAGCAGCGTGACAAATCAACAGCACCGGTTACATCATATCTGATCTTTCTGCGCTGTATTCTTGAATATTTTCTCTAGCACTGAAACACGCTTCACTGATGCCCTGTCCTGGGCCGCACCCACTTCCTCTTTTCCCCACGTGTGCGTAAACATGAGGTGCGTGTTTCCAGAGCGCCTTTAGACCATAACGTTTTTTCTTTCTAAATTTAGTTTTATAAATCAGCATGTTCCAAGCCTTTACTAATAAACAAATTGATTTCTGTTTTAATTTTGTGAAATTATTCAGATTTCATCATCTCTGACAAGGATGAAAGACAAAACAATTACCAGTTTGTAGCCTAGTCTTTCTCACTTTAATGAAAATAGAAAAATGGTCCATTCAGACTTTTACATTTTCAAAAGTTTCTCTCTGGAGATACCCCTGAACCCCCATACAGTATCATTCCTCAGTCACAAGGGCTTCTATGCCCCCATACTTGGATATCTGCATGTAAAGAAATATGAAAATAATTTTAATGTTGAAAAAAACATATACATACATACATACATACATACATACATACATACATACATACATACATACATACATACATACATACACACCTTCATTATGATTCAAAATGAGCAGATCAACTTATGACATTCATATCCAACTACACTCAATTGATAAACTCTATAAAATATTGTAATACTTTCATAGAAGATCCCTCGGACACCACTGCATTGGCTGTGTCTGGGCACCCAAAGCAGTTTTGTAAAGACTATTTAGACTTTTTAAGATTTTGTTTTCTCTTGTTTTCTCTTCTTTCCCACAATCGCTAAAACCCGTCACACTGTTCTCTCACACTTTCTCTCATACTAACTGCACACACACACACACACACACACACACACACACACACACATACACACACACACACACACACACACACAACTTGGTGATAGAGCCCGGCTTTGTCACCAAGTTTTTGTACCACCAGAGACACGTGTTAAATTGGCAGACGCCATTAACAAGTCTCTCCACCCACATTTGCGGCCACATTCTCTCGACGGAAACCTTGTGTGACGTACACTCCACGAGAGCCACGCCCACCATTTTGTGCCCTCCTTCTCTCCTTACACACACACACATACATTCCTCTCTTATATTATAGGCTTATCTGTTACCATATCTAATTATCTTAATGTTTAGTTTGTAGTTGGGAGTTGGAAGTTTATCAACTGCATTGTGTTGATTATTAATTGATATTACTGCATCAATGAACTTTGTAAAACTTTAAAGAGAAATATTTTGGTATTGTTCTGCATGCACCTGTGTCAAGGACTGGCAGGGGATGTCAATGCTCGGATTAAAGCATTCATTGTTTTCCTTTTGAATGTTGAGCTTCTACGAAAGGTGACTTTCCTAAGAGAACAATTCTCTTTTGAGACTGCTATATTGTCTGGTTCTTAGTCCCTGACTCCAGGGTGGTACCCTGGCGATATTAATTCTTATTTAATATTCTAATGATTTTCATACTTAATAGTTATCTTAGATGATTGTTGATTTGAAGGATTAATAAGCTAATGTTGATTCTACTCAATGTTCTATTGATTTTAATAATTAATCATTATATTTTATAATTAGTGTCCTAATTATTGCTAATAATAACCAAACCCATTCCTGAACGAAGCGCCAAACAGGGGGTTACCATTGTGGTAAAGATTAACACTTGCGCTTAGGTTGAGGATGGACTCTCACTTTCAAATTATATATATTATTATATAATTGAGTGCTCTGTAATCAGTTGCTATCAAACCATTTTGCCAGTGCAAAAGTTTTACTGTCCTCACACTTGCTCACCTGGAATATACTAATGATTAATCAAATTGTTGGACCAACCTAAGAAAATTAATTAATTTAATCTGATGAACCTTATAAAGTTGAGTTAAAACTACTATTGGGTCAGTCCATCTCAAGTGGTCCAATAAAGTTTGCTTGACCATTTTCAGTTTTTTTATTTTGTTACATTTTTGAGCGACAACCTATATGTACTGGTATTGCAAAAACACCAGTTTTTTATTTTTATATAGTTGGTTTAACCACGACGGCCATCTTTGTGTCATGGCACAAAACAAATTTAGGTTACTGTACAGCTGTTTACGAAAACCTCAATATCTCGGCTCAGGATGGTCCTAGCTCCTTGGAACATAAACTGATCTCTAGAGCACATTACAAGGTACATGTACCTTTTGTTCTTGTTCCTTAGACATACAGCTTAAGTCCTAATGCAATGCTCAAGATTGCTTAAGGTATATCTCTGGTCGGGAGATATACCTTAAGAGATATATCTAAGATATATTAAGAGATATCTCTGAACCTGAAAATGACACAGAAATAAGTCCTCTACAGTAGCATTCTGCAGTAACAATTTTGAGTTTGAGATTCAACTGGTTACAGAGCTAGTGCCAGGAGAAATCTGGGGAAAACCCTACTTTATTCATGCATTTTGAGATATGTTCAGGTGTAATAAGCATAACATATTACAAATATTAACAGTATTTTACATGTTTACATGTAAATGTTTTATCCATATCACACTGCAGCTCTCACCTAGTTGCCCACTAAAGTTAAGCATAGTTGAGCATGGCCAGTACCTGGATGGGAGACCTCCTTGGAAAAACTAAATTTGCTGCTGGAAAATATATTAGGGAGCCCAGCAGGGGGTACTCACCCTGAAGTCTGTGTGGATCCTCATGCCCCAGTACAGTTACGAGGACACTATACTGTAAAAAAGCACCGTCTTTTGGATGAGAGGTTAAACCGAGGTCCTGACTCTCTGTGGTCATTAAAAAAATCCCAGGGCACTTCTCATAAAGAGTAGGGGTGTAACCCTGGTGTCCTGGCTAAATTACCCCCATTCGCCCTTATCTATCATGGCCTCCTAATAATCTCCATCCCTGAATTGGGTACATCACTCTATTCTCCTGTCAACCAATAGCTGGTGTGTGGTGAGTGTTCTGATGCACTCTGGCTGCCGTCGCATCATCCAGGTGGATGCAGCACACTGGTGGTGGAGGAGAGTCCCCCTATACAATGCCTAGAAAAGTGCTTTATAAATATAAGGAATTATTATTATTATCTTGAGTATTACATTAGGACTTCATTAGAAGTTCTAAGTCTAAGGAACAAGAATGTGCAAATTGTTTATTTATACACACATACCTTGTAATGTGCTCTAGAGATCAGTTTTTGTTCAAAGGAGCTAGGACCATTCTGAGCTGAAATATTGAGGTTTCCGTAAACAGCTGTATAACCAAACTGTAACATGCCATGACACAAAGATGGCCGTCATGGTTAAACAAAGTAAAATAAAAACAAAAAATGGGTGGTTTTACAATATCAATACATAGAGGTAATCAAAAATGGTCAAGCAAACAACTTAACAATTATTGGACCACTTGAGATGGACTGACCCCATTGTTTTGACCTAATCCAACTAAATTATGATCGCTGAATGAAACTGACTTATTGAATTTGAGAAAGTTTTTTTACAAGCAATTTAATTTCTTTCAATCAGATTAAGTAAGGTGAATTACTTTTGTGTTTAACTAATGTGTGTGTGTGTGTGTGTGTGTGTGTGTGTGTGTGTGTGTGTGTGTGTGTGTGTGTGTACACATTAAAGCTTGTTTCCTGCAATTCTTCCTTTGTTAATACATTTATATTGCCTCTTTGCCCCATTAAAAAGCCTGTGAAATTGACCTTTATGAATAATTTATCGTGTAATTATTTGCTTATCTTGGGTTTAAAAATTTCATTTATGCAGTGTACTGTATGTAGTGTACTGTGTACTGCATCTATTTCTGTATCATTTATTATTACAAATTAGAAAGATATTTCTTGAAATACTGTCTTTTGAAAGACACAAGACAGTTCAGAACTGCTGGCACATTATTATGTTATCAGAGCATCAAAACAAAAAGAGAGAGAAAAAAAGAGCAGACACCGTATATCTTCACGCCTCAGTAATCATCAGATTAATTTATATTCTATGCTGCTGATAACAGCTCTCTTTTCTGTATACTTTTGTTCAAACTTAAACTAGATTCCCTAGGAAACACACAATGTTTCTAGATTTTCTACATTTTAAGTTAATTTCAAGTGTAGGTTTATGTTATCCCTAGAATAAATTATTTGCTGTAAAAGTAGATAAAGCTCGAAGCAAAGAGAGTCCAAAAGGCAGAGACAGCAGCTGTGATCACCATTAACAACACTAAATGTCTTTTGACTCTTCTTATCAGCCAAAGTTGCAAAAATTGTTCATGAGGTCATGCCAGTTAGCACAAACAGATTCATTTCTGAAACTGTATCCCTTGCAGATCACGAAATCCATTCATCTATATGACACATGAGAACATGTTAGCCTATGCAAGAAAGAAAGACCGGGAAACATGAAGAATATACATGTTTCCCTTAATCATGATTTTGATTATTGGAGGGTTACCTCCCACCATATCCCGGAATCTACGCCCCTACACAATACACCCAAACTCAACACTGCAAACCTGCAATGCTCATATCTACACTAGCACCAGTAAACAAGCTTTCAGAGTAGAACAGTTACGATTAAAACGAAAGCAACTGGATAAAAACAGTTAGTCTTTCCAAATCTGTCTTGTCTGTCCTTTTTTCGATTTATTTATGTCTAGTCAGTAAACACTACGCCTGCATTAATCCTACAGTTTAAGGGGTAAACAGTATGAAAACACGTCAGGGCAGCCACAGAACACAATCTAAATGTTCAGTAATAGATCAATAACAAATCACTTAACCGTGGATTTTGCTTAATAACTTATAATAGCCACAGAAAAGAATACAGATCTCAATATGTTTAGGTAACTCCAAGCTAACAAGCTAGCTAACTAACCTAACCGTTTCAACAAAGAAATTGTCCACAATATTCACTTAAAGTACGTTCATTCATTATTCCAGCGAGGAAGCGGATTTGTGAGGCTAAATCGAGAACATAGTTCGCAGTTTGTCCAATGTGTTATCTTCTTCTCAGTCTCTCTGTACTCACGATGTACTCGCGCACTTGGCTGTGGAAATTCTGCTCTCTGATCGTCACATCGTCTTCTTCCATCCTTCATATTGCAGAAACACATTCATTAGCCATGCATATATGTGACGAGTCCATTCAGTGTAAGAGAAACTGCCTCTATAAATCTGAACAGAGTTCGACTCACTGTCACTGACAGCAGTCCCGTCTCAGCACCAAATAAACGATCAAAACGCAGTCAAAATACATTGCGTCATCATTACGCGACTCTCCTACAGGGCGCGTTCACAAACTCGCATGTTCACAGGTTTAGTATACTTTCAAGGGCTCATATGTTTATAAAATAGCTCATTAACAATATATAACTCATACACGTATCTGTGTAAGAGTCATGCAGAGAGCCAAAAACTAGAACATACAACAACAAAAAAGAAAATTAAACTTGTGTCTCAGACTCGCATCATTTTTGACTCCAAGTCCCCTAATTGTCCATGTAGGCTATTTTTCTGCTGTAATGATGAAGCTACTTCATTTTGTGATGGCAGAACTTTTAAAATCTCTATGTTCTTTAATAAACACAACAGTTACTAAAGGGAGTTTTTTTTATTGTTATTAAAATAAGAAATTGGATGTCAGTGAACTGCTGTACATCTTGATTTTAGCTCTGTTATCAATTTTATGAAATTGTATTATTGTATAAGAATTGTATTATTATTATTAGGTAATTTGGTGACTCCTATGTCAGTTCAGTTTGCTGGACTCCAGTCCCCTAGTTGAGAACCACTATGTGATTTACATATTCAATCCGATTGAAAATCTAACATATGGAGGGCCAAATTAATCAAATAAAATAATTAAAGATATTTTTTTATAAATATATTAATTGCATAATGAAGTATGAGCATTAAATCCCTAAATAAATCAATAAATGCCCCTCATATTTAATTTTAGCACTAGTTTGTATCCATTTTTATTTTAGCCATATCTTTGGTAACCCTTAAAATGAAAAGAAACAAAGCTTGTGCTTATCGAAAATAAATCGATATTCATATTTTAAATGAATTTAAAAAAAAAGGCTCGACTGACACTCAAGTGTTTTTGCTTTGCTTAAATACATTTTTTATTAATGAGTTTGGCGTGTGTGTTTTTTCACACCACATCTTTGCTGAGCTTGGTGCGATAAGAGATTTGCAGATTTAAGTTGCCAACCAAAATGCTGACAATCACTTAATTGAGTGACATGCTGATAGCTACAACTGAAATAATGAAAAGACATGAAGCTCATGCTTAAATGAAAAATCAACCCAGTGATAATGCTAAAATTAAAATGGATGCAAACTAGTGCTTAATTTAAATGCAAGGGACATTAATTGATTTATTTATTAATTTAAAGATACATTTGTTATACATTTTTTTAATTTGTTATAGTTTGTTTTAACAATTTCATTATGCATTTAATCATTTATTGAAATATTTATTTAATTATTTAAATTTGAGTAATTTGGCCCTCCAAACTAACGTCCCATCTTATGTTTTCCAATTACACTGATTGATGTATGTGAATAATAATAATAATGACAACAAAACAATGGTTACAATAAGGTTCCATTCATTAACGATAGTTAATGCATTAAGTATCATGAACAAAGAATATATTTTTACAGCATTTATTAATCTTTGTTAATGTTAGTTAATAAAATTACAATTGTTCATTAGTTTATGCTAGTTCATAGTGCATTAATAATGTTAACATATACCATGTTTTCATTTAAAAAAACCTGTATTGCTATACACTCACCTAAAGGATTATTAGGAACACCTGTTCAATTTCTCATTAATGGCAGTTGCTTCAATGCATTTAGGGGTGTGGTCCTGGTAAAGACAATCTCCTGAACGCCAAACTGAATGTCAGAATGGGAAAGAAAGGTGATTTAAGCAATTTTGAGCGTGGCATGGTTGTTGGTGCCAGACGGGCCGGTCTGAGTATTTCACAATCTCCTCAGTTACTGGGATTTTCACGCACAACCATTTCTAGGGTTTACAAAGAATGGTGTGAAAAGGGAAAAACATCCAGTATGCGGCAGTCCTGTGGGCGAAAATGCCTTGTTGACGCTAGAGGTCAGAGAAGAATGGGCCGACTGATTCAAGCTGATAGAAGAGCAACTTTGACTGAAATAACCACTCGTTACAACCGAGGTATGCAGCAAAGGCGGATGGGCTACAACAGCAGAAGACCCCACCGGGTACCACTCATCTCCACTACAAATAGGAAAAAGAGGCTACAATTTGCAAGAGCTCACCAAAATTGGACAGTTGAAGACTGGAAAAATGTTGCCTGGTCTGTTGAGTCTCGATTTCTGTTGAGACATTCAGATGTTAGAGTCAGAATTTGGCGTAAACAGAATGAGAACATGGATCCATCATGCCTTGTTACCACTGTGCAGGCTGGTGGTGGTGGTGTAATGGTGTGGGGGATGTTTTCTTGGCACACTTTAGGCCCCTTAGTGCCAATTGGGCATCGTTTAAATGCCACGGCCTAAATGAGCATTGTTTCTGACCATGTCCATCCCTTTATGGCCACCATGTGCCCATCCTCTGATGGCTACTTCCAGCAGGATAATGCACCATGTCACAAAGCTCGAATCATTTCAAATTGGTTTCTTGAACATGACAATGAGTTCACTGTACTAAAATGGCCCCCACAGTCACCAGATCTCAACCCAATAGAGCATCTTTGGGATGTGGTGGAACGGGAGCTTCGTGCCCTGGATGTGCATCCCACAAATCTCCATCAACTGCAAGATGCTATCCTATCAATATGGGCCAACATTTCTAAAGAATGCTTTCAGCACCTTGTTGAATAAATGCCACGTAGAATTAAGGCAGTTCTGAAGGCGAAAGGGGGTCAAACACAGTATTAGTATGGTGTTCCTAATAATCCTTTAGGTGAGTGTATGTTGGATTAACATTAAGCAAGATTAATAAATGCTGTAAACTTAGTGTTCATTGTTAGTTAATGTTAAATAATGTTGTTAATTAATGGCTATATTGTGTCTTCTGTTATTTTCCTTAAAAAAATGTGTTAGTTCGCAAGTAAGCTGCAAATTATTTGGCAAAACAAGTACAATTATTTGCCATGTAAAGGAAAGCACAATCAGATATACTGTATACTGTATGTAGTCCACTTCGCAGTTGTACTCCAGCTCAGTAGATGGCGTAAAGTAACTTAATTCCACTTTATCAACAGCGAGAACGTCAAACGATGAAACCTCATCAATGGCCACCTCCAGACTGTACATGTGTTTCAGGCCCAATCAATCTATCATGTGATATTTTTCGATTTTCAGTCTGTAAACACCAAACCATATAATATATAGGAATTATATGTAAGTGAAACATTTTGAGTGTTAAAGAGAGAAAGAAAATAAAAAATTAGGGCAAAGATGCAAAGCAGGAGCAAAGGGAAAGGTGGAAGAAAAAACAAAAAGATATACTTGAAAAATGCAGGGATTCCGTCGCTAATTTTGTGAAGAGCAAAGCATGATCAAAGAACAATATTCGTAAAAAGGAAAAGTAGAAAAGAGCTGCGCAAAGAGAAACGTTAGTTTAAGAAATCCAAGATGAAAAGTCATCACATGTGTCACTCCCGAACAAGAGTGAGGAACCTGAGCCTACAAACAAGACCCCTGCAAAGGAGGAAAAGAAAAAACAGATGTAAAATCGACCAAAACTATGAACTATTCCAACAAGAGACCACAGAAGGCGCAGACAGACTATGTCAAAACTAACAATGATGTAGAAGAGAAGACTAAAATAAAAGTGCACTTCTCCCAAGATCTGCCTATTCAGAAAAAGAAATCCAAACTGAACTGAACGGAAAATTTCAATATTTTGTAAGTTGGAAAGTCAACATTTTATGAGAAAATCCCATTTGCAATTTTGGTCAGTTCCTTGTATAAATCTGTTGTGTGACTTTAGAAAGCATGAGTCATGGACTACTGTTTACAGACCCAGTTATTCACTTTTGTTGGAAAGGGAAGTGCGTTTTAAGTACGTTCACACTTCAATTGCACATCAATTTCATCATGAATGAACCAAGAATTGTTACTGTGTGAATGTGAAGTTAAAGTTGCTCATTGAGATATGTTGTACTTGTAATAAGTGGTGTTTTATAAAAAATTAATTAACTGAATACAATATTTTTATTTAAAATTAGGCCCTAACAATTAAAGAATTTGTTTTAATGACATCTCGAGCATAGTCCTTGAAAACAAATAAAAATGTGCTTGAAAAGTACATCCATTTTTACTATAAATTTCCACTTTCACATTTGCTTTCACATTCTAAAAGTGAAAGTGGAGTGTAAAGCAGTTCATTGGAAAGAAGGAGGCGAGAGCTAGCTTGACAAAATAAATCATATTTTAATAGTAAACTGAAACAAAATACACAAACACACATATGACGGACATGTCTGCACCATCCTCTGCAATCGGCCTTTATCCCTCTATCATAATCACGTCCTTGCCCTGCCCTCCGCCCTGTCACATGGAGATTTATAGTAAAAAAAATAATTGAAATAGTGACCTGTTTCTGTTAATTGCATCACTTCAGAACACATATTTAACCACTGGAGTCAAATGGATTACTTTTTATGTGATTTTCTTTTTTTATAGCTTGAAAGTTCTGGTCACCATTCACATGCATTATGTGGACAGAGCTGAGATATTCTTTGTAACGTTCTTCAGGTTAAAGGGGGAAAGAAGGATGCCGGAGTTGGCGTTGCAGTCCACGTAAGTCTAGTTTTATTCTAAGGATGTAATTCAAAATACAGTCAGGTCCATAAATATTGGGACATCGACACAATTCTAATCTTTTTGGCTCTATACACCACCACAATGGAGTTGAAATGAAATTAACAAGATGTGCTTTAACTGCAGACTTTCAGCTTTAATTTGAGGGTATGTACATCCAAATCAGGTGAACGGTGTAGGAATTACAACAGTTTGTATATGTGCCTCCCACTTTTTGTATAAGGGTGTATAAGGGAAAGCCTTAACACAGAATCTCAGTCAAGTCAGGAGACTTGGGTTGTTTAGTATTGTTTATGTTAATTATCTTACAATGGAATGCCAGAAGCCTTTGTGCCAATGGTCAAGAATTTAAAGGTTACATAAACCAAATGAAAGAAAAGCCAGATGTAAAATGCATTCAAGAGTCATGGCTGAATTCTAGATTAGATTTTGTTTTAAAAGGATACATAAGTGTGAGACGAGATAGGGAGAAAGGTAAAGGTGGAGGGTGTGTTACTTTTTAAAAAGATGGAATGCCTTATAGAATTTTGGAGAAAGGGGTCACAATGGAATATATAGCAGTAGAAATATGGAATGAAAAGAAGAATTATTAACTTTTATAATCCATGTAATAGGTTAACACAGGAGAGTATGGAAGAAATAAAAGTTCTAAGTGGTGAAAGGGTGATATGGTGTGGGGATTTTAATGCCCATAATACTTTGCGGGGAGGAACAACGACAGACACAAATGGTCAGGTTATTGAAGAGATGATGGAAAGGAAAATTTTAGTTTGCTTAAATGATGGAAACTCCACACGAATGGATGTGAATTCAGGAAGGGAATCAGCACATAGATCTGACAATTGTTTCAAATACATTAGGAGGGATAATACATTGGGAGGTATCAAAGAAATGTACAGTTGCTAGTGATCATTTTCCTATAAAAAGTACAATTGTAAATAATGAGATAAGGAGGGAAAAATTAGGAAAAACAGGAAAATGGAAGTTTGAGAAAGCTATCTGGGGAAAATACAGAATAAGGAGTGAGGAAGGAATGAAAATGATCAAGATTAATGAAGGCAAAGATATTGAAAGGATAAATATTGAATTAGTTTCAGTGACACAGAATGCTGCAAAAGAATGTATCCCAAAAAGTAAAGGTAAGAGGGTGGAGAAAATAGTTCCATGGTGGAATGTGTACAATAGCTGTCAGAAAGAAAAGGAAAGCATTTAAAATATTGAAGAAAACACGTAATTGGGAACATATGATAATATATAAGAAAACTCAAGCAGAAACAAGGAAAATTATAAGGGAAGTAAAGAGAGAGTATTGGAGATCATTTTGTGAGGAAATTGGTAGAAGTACTCCAGTTGAGGAAGTGTGGAACATGATTAAAAAGATGAGGAATTAGAAAAGAATATGAATATCCAGTATTAAGTACGGATGAGGAAAATGCAATAAGCGACAAAGAAAAAGCAGAAATGTTCCAGAAAGAGTTTTTAAAAATAAATAGTTTGGATAACTTGACAAAGGAGAGTAAGGAAATGAGGGAGAAGCTGCTAAGAAAACATCCATATATATTGGAAAGGAGGAAGGCAATGGATGGTTTATTGGATGTTCCGTTTTCATTCCCAGAATTAAAACGAGCATTAATAAAAATGAAGGTAACAACTCCAGGACACGATGAAATAAGTTAAATTATGTTAAAGTTTTCAAGTTTTATGTATTCAAGTTTTATAACAGAATATGGGAAGAAGGGATTTTACCTCAGAGTTGGAAGGAAGCTTTAATTATTCCTATAAAAAAAACAGGAAAAGATCCAAATGTAACTCTAAATTACAGACCAATATCTTTAGCCACACATTTATGTAAATAAATGGAAAAAAATGATTATTGACCGGCTAACGTATCATTTGGAGAAAATTATGTTCTTTACTTCAAATCAAAGTGGATTTAGATGCGGAAGGGGAACAATGGATTCAATTGTGAGTTTGGAATCGGATATAAGGAAAGCCTTGATAAATAAAGAAACAGTAGTAGCAGTTTTCTTTGATATTGAAAAGAAATATGATATGTTATGGAAGGATAAAATTAGATCAGATTGGAATAGGTGTGAGGTTATATAATTGGATTAAAGGTTTTTTAATAGGAAGAAATATAAAAGTTAAGATTGGAGAGTATATATCAGGAAAAGGTCTGATTGAGAATGGGACCCCACAGGGTAGCGTCATAAGTCTATTGTTGTTTACTCTAATGATTAATGACGTATTTGCAACAATAGATATTAATATAGGAAAATCATTGTTTGCAGATGATGGAGCTCTTTGGATTAGAGGAAGAAATGTGGATTATATGGATAAAAGGCAATCAGCTTTAAAAAATATTGGGAAATGGTCTTATAAATGGGGATTTAAATTCTCTGTGGAGAAAACTAAATATATTTAATTTACAAATAAACGTTAAGTAGAGATATAAATCTAAAATTATATAATAAGGAATTACAACAAGTTAAAGTGATAAGATTTCTTGGAATGTGGTTTGACACAAATATTAAGTGGAGTACTCGCATAAATAAGATGGGAGAGAAATGTAAGAAGATTTTAAATGTAATGAGGTGTGTTTCAGGTCGGGAATGGGGCGCTGATAGAATGGCACTGAAAACTATTTATTCTGCAATGATAAGAGCAATAATAGACTATGGATGTATGGTTTATGGATCAGCATCTAAATCACAATTAGGAAAACTAGAGAGAATTCAGTCACAAGCATTAAGTATATGTTGTGGAGCTTATCCTTCTTCTCCAGAAGCAGCATTACAGGTGGAGATGGGAGAGTTGTCAATCAACTTAAGGAGGAAGCTACTGATATTGACACACTGGGGACACTTAAAAGGTCAGAAGGATAATCACCCTGCAAAAAAGGTACTAGAGACATGTTGGGACAGCCAAAAGTTGATTTATTCCTATTGGAAGCAAGAAAAGATAAAGCTCAAAATGCATTAGAGGCAGAATTAACAAGGGAGTATATATGGACTAAGTATGAATGTTATATACTGGTTTTTACATATGCATCTAAAGATCAATGGAAAGATCAGGTGGGGGCAGGGCCGCTTGATACAACAGTGTTATGGTTTCCATAATTACCCATCTCTACAACTTCCATGTGGTCCACGCTTTCCTGGTCTTAAGAAGCTGGTGACACGTTTCAGCTCAAGGGATATAGAGCTGGTTCTGCTAGTGCTGAAGAATGTTGGTTTTGCTCTGAGAAAGGATGATCCGCTTGCCTTTAAGGAGCTCATCTCATCTCATCTCAGAGGCTCAGCGGAAAGCCAGCACTGAAGGGGAGCGTTTTCAGGACCAGAAAAAAGTAAGACTGTAGACCATCACATTTTCTCCAAGAAGAACAACTAGACATTTTTTTTTTTACATTTACTCGAAAGTAGTTCTACTAATAGAAGCTGCTAAACGGTGCTTATAAAAGGCAAAGACAGGTCTCAAGTGCAATTGTAGAATGCTGTGACGATATTGTTATAGTGCTAGATTATGATCATGCTGATTCATGAGCCATTAACAATGTCAGTGGTTTATTGTTGATTAAATTATCTCAAGAAGCTTGAGCACAATGGAAAGCAACTTGATCTGATAGTTCTGTTATTTACAGGGTGGGATTTCCAGATAATATGGCCAGTCCTTCCTATAATACATTATTGTTTTAATCTGAAACTGCTGCCCTTAACCTGAAATCGTGGTTGATTTATGTTTCTTTTTTTTTAGGCTTGCCTGTCAGGTTTGATTTTTTTGAGACATTGCTGAAGAACAACTACATGCAGAAGATTCCAGGTTATGACCCTGAATTTATGGAGAAATTATGGACACTTCAGAGGACTTTGGTCAGAAAATGTATGATGTTATTTTCGCATTACACGCTGGTCAATTTAAAAAGACATGAGTAAACAAACATCTTTATGGCATAAATATATAAACTCAAAATGCAAGTTTATTTATTTAAGCGCATGACCTTGCTTTGAGTTGTTATTAAAAAAAAATTCTTTCACTAGTTGTACACAGCATTTGTCAGAATAACCTGAAAAATATTATGGGCTTAACCCCAATTGGCCTAATAAATATTTGGTGTTATTGTTGCATTACTATATGTACTTCTTGCCCTGTCCACTGGGGGGCAGACTAACTCAATGGTTTGATATAGACACTCTGATCTGAATATTGAAAGGATGCTTTGTAACACTTTTTTTTTTTTTACTGTTTAGTGCTGTAACTATGTCTTTTTCCTCTTGACTCCTAATAGATTCACAGCAGTGAAGTGAAGTTGAGAGTCTCACTTGAGATTCTTCTGGAAGCTGAGCATGTTGGCCATTGGTGGATTGTGAGATCTTCCTGGAGTGGAGCACCTATGATTGATGACCACCAATACAAGACAACCAGCCAGCCCACCAAAGGGAAACAAGTAAGGAAAAATGTGAAAATTAGGTTTTTGCTCTTGTAGGAATGGTTTTCATCAGTTATTTAAATGCTATGATTAACTGTTTCTCACAGCTCAGAAACATTTAATGTATTTCTATTTTGTGCCTCATTTGGGGCTTTTGAGTATGTTTTGGATTTGTGAGGGTCAAGGTCCAGGCACAGATGTACATCTGAAATGTTGACTTCTCTTTATTAATTTGCAGTACAGCGCAAAGATGTTGCAAACAAAGATGCAAACAAAGAATGAACACAGACATCAGATTATGTCAAGTGAAGACTATTTGGATGCATTTGAGAAAAGGTTTGTCAGCATACTTTTATCCATGCTCACATGCTTTTTTTTCTTGTTCTTATTGATTTTCACTTGCGTTAGCCATGTTTTCCCATTTGGCAAATGTTTAATCACAGTTAGCAGTTTGCACTATTTAATTGCAAATCTGATGCAGACACGGTTTCTGGAAAAGTAATTGTTATTCCAAAACATGCAACTAATGTTGAATCATTTGTCAGTTCTAGTGGCTGTTTAGATGATGTTTGGTTTCATAACTTAAATGCATTGTAAGATGTTTACAGAATTAAATTATGTACATGACTACACAATGACAAAATATATTTTGAAGGGGCACTTTCTTTGTTTACTTACGGTCCTGCTTGTGAGGGAAAAGTATGATAGTAATGATGCATAAATGTTTGGTTTTGTTTTTGTTTTAATGGATCCGTTTTAATAGAAAGTGAAAGCTTCTGTAATTTTAGGTTAAAAACAGGAAAATGAGAGGAATTCTGTAAAGATAACTGTGGTAGCCATGAATAATTACAATATAATAATTACACACACTGAAATATTTTAGTTACATTTATTTATTAGTTCACTTGCATGTCAGCAGAAACCCAGCTGTTTTCTTCCTGTGTTCCAAGCATGACCAAATATTTGTCTAAAAAAAAGATGAATTGCTCATTTACTGATAGTTGATTGCTTTTTCTTTCTCTCAGGCTAGGATTAAAATACCAGCAAGAATGGGAAATTTTTCATGTTCTAATGGACTGCTGCATGCAAGAGAAAGTTTTTTAATAGATTATATGCTGTTCTTGCAGATACATTTTGCTCACATGACCGATGGTTCCAGGTAGAGTGGAACAGCACTGATTGGTGGTTTTCACTGCATTAGAAGCTGCTAAAAAATTTAGCTCAAGCAAAGAACTTTCAGATTATAATTAATACATATTTAAATAAATAAATAAATATATATATATATATATATATATATATATATATATATATATATATATATATATATACACTACCGTTCAAAAGTTTGGGGTCACCCAAACAATTTTGTGTTTTCCTGAAAAGTCACACTTATTCACCACCATACGTTGTGAAATGAATAGAAAATAGAGTCAAGACATTGACAAGGTTAGAAATAATGATTTGTATTTGAAATAAGATTTTTTTTACATCAAACTTTGCTTTCGTCAAAGAATCCTCCATTTGCAGCAATTACAGCATTGCAGACCTTTGGCATTCTAGCTGTTAATTTGTTGAGGTAATCTGGAGAAATTGCACCCCACGCTTCCAGAAGCAGCTCCCACAAGTTGGATTGGTTGGATGGGCACTTCTTGCGTACCATACGGTCAAGCTGCTCCCACAACAGCTCAATGGGGTTCAGATCTGGTGACTGCGCTGGCCACTCCATTACCGATAGAATACCAGCTGCCTGCTTCTGCTCTAAATAGTTCTTGCACAATTTGGAGGTGTGTTTAGGGTCATTGTCCTGTTGTAGGATGAAATTGGCTCCAATCAAGCGCTGTCCACTGGGTATGGCATGGCGTTGCAAAATGGAGTGATAGCCTTCCTTATTCAGAATCCCTTTTACCCTGTACAAATCTCCCACCTTACCAGCACCAAAGCAACCCCAGACCATTATATTACCTCCACCATGCTTAACAGATGGCGTCAGGCATTCTTCCAGCATCTTTTCATTTGTTCTGCGTCTCACAAACGTTCTTCTTTGTGATCCAAACACCTCAAACTTGGATTCATCTGTCCACAACACTTTTTTCCAGTCTTCCTCTGTCCAATGTCTGTGTTCTTTTGCCCATCTTAATCTTTTTCTTTTATTGGCCAGTCTCAGATATGGCTTTTTCTTTGCCACTCTGCCCTGAAGCCCAGAATCCCGCAGCCGCCTCTTCACTGTACATGTTGACACTGGTGTTTTGCGGGTACTATTTAATGAAGATGCCAGTTGGGGACCTGTGAGGCGTCTGTTTCTCAAACTAGAGACTCTAATGTACTTATCTTCTTGCTCAGTTGTGCAACGCGGCCTCCCACTTCTTTTTCTACTCTGGTTAGAGCCTGTTTGTGCTGTCCTCTGAAGGGAGTAGTACAAACCGTTGTAGGAAATCTTCAATTTCTTAGCAATGTCTCGCATGGAATAGCCTTCATTTCTAAGGACAAGAATAGACTGTCGAGTTTCAGATGAAAGTTCTCTTTTTCTGGCCATTTTGAGCGTTTAATTGACCCCACAAATGTGATGCTCCAGAAACTCAATCTGCTCAAAGGAAGGTCAGTTTTGTAGCTTCTGTAACGACCTAAACTGTTTTCAGATGTGTGAACATGATTGCACAAGGGTTTTCTAATCATCAATTAGCCTTCTGAGCCAATGAGCAAACACATTGTACCATTAGAACACTGGAGTGATAGTTGCTGGAAATGGGCCTCTATACACCTATGTACATATTGCACCAAAAACCAGACATTTGCAGCTAGAATAGTCATTTACCACATTAGCAATGTATAGAGTGTATTTCTTCAAAGTTAAGACTAGTTTAAAGTTGTCTTCATTGAAAAGTACAGTGCTTTTCCTTCAAAAATAAGGACATTTCAATGTGACCCCAAACTTTTGAACGGTAGTGTATATATATGTTTTACTTTGTAAGTAGTTAATTTTGATATAACAATTACAATTGTCATTTCAATAAAAGTATACAAATGTGTTTCGAAAATGTCTTTATTATACAAATATTGCTTTTTCAAGTCAGTCTGCTTACACCCAATTAGATGCTGGTTGCTTTTTATCACAGTGGCAAGAAAAAGTATGTGAACCCTTTGGAATTAGCTGGTTTTCTACATTAATTGATCACAAAATTAGATCTCATCTTCATCGAAGTCACAAGTGTAGACAAAGCGCAGTGTCCTTATGCAATACAAACAATTAAAATATTTTATGTATTTATTGAACACATCCATTAAACATTCACAGTGCTGTGGAAAAAGTAAGTGAACCCCATAGTCTAAAGATGTCAACAAAAGCAAATTTGAGTCAGGAGTTGGCAAATTGGCCTCCAATTAATGAAATGAAATTGGAGGTGTGGGTTAGGGATACTTTGACTTATAAAAACCACTCAAACATTTTAAGTTTGATATTCACAAGAAGCATCTGCTGACGTGGGCCATGCCTCTCAAAAATTATATTTCAGAAGACACACGATCAAAAATGCTTGCTTTGCATAAAGCTGGAAAGGGTTACAAAGTTATCTTGAAGATCTTAGATATTCATCTGTCCACAGTTAGACAAATTGTCTATAAATGGAGACAATTTAGTGCTGTGGTTACTCTCCCTAGAAGTGACCATCCACAAGATGCCTCAAAGGTCACATCGCAGAATGCTCAATGAGGTAAAAATAACACTAGAATGACAACTAAAAATGTAATGAATCACTGGAACTGTTTATTATCTCTGTTTATGAGTCTACTATATGGTAATTTTAAACGGGCATGGTGTCCTTGGCAGAACATCATGAAGGAAGCTGCTTTCCAACAAAAACGTTGCTGCATGACTGAAGTTTGCCAAAGACCACATGGACACTCCACAACTATACAGGGAAAATGTTTTGTGAAACTAAGATTGAATTGTTTGGGATGAGCATGCAGCACTACGGATGGCCTAAAAAGTGCATGGCATACCAACATAAAAACATCATCCCATATCCTACAGGATAATGTCAGGCTGGCTGTGCACCAACTGTAGCTCAGAAGAAGTTGGGTGATGGAGCAGGACTAAACATCGAAGTAAATCCAATTCAGATTCGCTTCAAAAAAGAAAATCCACCTTTTGGAGTTGCCCAGTCAGAGCCAAGACCTTATTCCAATAGAGGTGACCTAAAGAGAGCCATTCTCACCAGAAATCGTAAAGATATGGCTGAGCTGAAGCAGCTCTGCAAGGAAGAATGGTCCAAAATTTCTTCTGAACGTTATGCAGGTCTAATCCACTGCTAACTGAAACACTTGGCTGAGTTTACTGCTGCCATATGAGGATCGACCAGTTATTAAATCCAAGGGTTCACTTACTTTTACCACAGCACTGTGAATTTTTAATGTATGTGTTCAATAAAGACATGAAAGTTTATAACCGTTTGTGTTTATAACCGTTTTATATAGGAAGTGTATTTCTCTTTCCATTCTTAAGGTAATATTTGCCCACACCTCTCCAAGAGAATGCATGTATGATTTGTACTGTGAGTATGTTATATTTCCAGTTCTCTATTTTAATCACTTAAGCTTAAGGATGTCTTATTTTTCTCCTTTTCTTTCCTCTCTATCTCTCCCTTGTTTAAAAGGCTATTGACTTCGGAGAGCTTGATAAGCCTGAAGTCAAATTCCTGAAACTGATTCTCTTCAGGCTTCTTGGAGAAACAGAGCCAGAGGATCTTGTCAACATATGTGGCAGGTGAGTATTTGTAATACAAAAATGAATATTATTCATATATAATATATATATATATATATATATATATATATATATATATATATTAGATGTATATATGTATGTATTTGTTCATTAATGTTTAAGGGTTTACAGACTTCTAATTATTTAAGGGCATGGATAAGACAAATACATTAGTTTGGAAGCTATGGAAGGCAATAGCATGACTTTACTATTGAGATAAATGTTTAGTGTTTAGGTTTTGTTCACAATGACATTATTGTAAATTGTAACTATGAATGAAATGAAAAAGGAAGAGGAAATTGATTTATGTATTCATTTGCTTAGCTATAACAATTTTAACATTATGCTTAAATATTCATTTGTCAGTGCAAATGTTTAAATATAGAACAATTGTTTAAAAAAAACAATCAAATATTAAAGTTCTGAATGGAGCGAAAATGTATTGTGTAGGGCGCCCCGAGCAGATTTTAAAATGACGTGTGTGCGTGCGTGTGTGTTTGCGCCAGGATCTCTGGAGTTCCCAAACTGGGAATGCCTCGGGAAGGCTTGAAGCTTTTTGTCATTCACTTTCTACTCCGAAACGTTCATACACAAGAACCAGCTGAGCAGGCCAAGCTACTAGTGGACAGAGCCGTGGTCGCCACAAAGGCCAAGGAGGCCCGGGACACCAAACTCAAGCTATAGAACTATTGCCATTCATTCAGTTGTTACATCTAGGTTTATGTGCTGTGCTTCTGAAATATTGTGCGAATGTGTGCAAGTGCATTAGACTCAAAAAGCCTTTTAGTAAATATTACTACTTTGAGCCATGCAATGACTAAACCTGTATGCAGACCTTAAGACACATACCAGTCTTTGGCATGTTAGTATATTTTATCTATAGATATTTATAAAGAAATATCCACTTGAAGATATTTTTATTGTTTTTGTCCATTTTGAATATTGCCTCATATATGAATAGATGTTTTGTACAGAAAAACATAAATAAACAATCTGATCTAATAAATAAACTATTTGTTTTTTGAGAAATTCTCTGAGAATGTGGTCAGTTGTCAGCTTTGCACAGGTATTATATTTATTTTTCTGGTAATTCAGCATATTAATGCTTTAGTTGCACAGTGGTACAAGCGGGATTTTTTTTTTAATTATTATTATTATTATTGTTTATTAAGTGCCTAATTTCTTTAAACATTACAAAACTAGTAATCAACAAATTAAAATAATAAAAGCTGCTTTTTTGCTGGGGAAAAAAAAAACTATTTAAAATATAAAATGGCCATTTTAGTGCATGTTATAGAATTATATACTAGAAATCAAAAAGGCTTTTTAGAGTTTTTAATAGAATATCTCAGCTCTGTAGGTCCATAAAATGCAAATGTTATGTGTCCAGATCTTTGAAGCTCCAAAAATCACATAAAGGACACCTAAAAGTCATCCATAGGATTCCAGTAGTTATATCTATATCTTCAGAAGCAATATAATAAATGTGGGTGAGAAATGTATCAATATGTAAGTCCTTTTGTACTATAAATGTCCCCTTTTTTATTCTTTCTCATTTTGAAAGTGAAAGTAAAGATTTATGGTAAAAAACAAAAAAGGATTTTTATGTGGCATATATGTGATTTTTGGAGCTTCAAAGATCTGATTACTATTCACTTGCATTGTAAGGACCCTCTTGGGATGGCATGAGGGTGAGTAAATTAGATCATTTTCATTTTTGGGTGAACTATCCCTTTAACTCTAAAGGTTAAACTCTAACTGTAAATGGCCCTGTATTAACTTAGTTGAGTAAAGAGCACAATCATGTATGTTTTCACAGACACGGGATGAAATGTGGGCTCATTGCAGTTGCTTGGAATAACTGCGCATGCAGCAATGCTCCGGATATGACTGGCTGGTGTAGCATAGCAGAGGGTTACCGTTACATTTGATGCCCATGGTTAATTAATTAGCAACATTGGCATTATTGACATCAATCCACAGCATGGAATAATCTTAGGATGAACTTTGGTCATCAAGGGTCAGGCATCGGAAACATCACCCTCTCTCCAGCTATGGAACAAACTTCTTCGCCCATTCTTTAGTGCTGTACCTCTGTCTTGGGATATATTCCTGTTTAAGGATCAAGAAGAACCTCCAAATTGAGTGTTATTCTATGCTGGCAGTTGCATTATGGCAGTTCCAAAGGTAACTGACTTAGTGTTGAAAGAGTTAACTGTTCAATTACATTCACTGGGTCTGATAATTAACTCTTATCATAAAAACTGTCACATTAGAACCCGTAATAATGACACAGCAGTCTGGCTTCTTTTTTCTCACAGTTTCAGAGTTGGAAAAAGTGAGGGTTACCTATAGATGGCCCACTTTTCCACCCCTTCACAAAGACAGCATTGTCACCATATGTGAGAAGAAACGTATAATGGAGGTCCAGCCCACTAAGATACACACAGGTGATTGTCACTAGTATGTGTGTTTTAGTGGCTATTGTCTGTCTGTGTGAGACCATAGGAAGGTTGATGCTGACCTAAGTTTGAACTGGCAATAGGAAGCAAAGTTGCCTTTGAACTGATAACACCACAGTTAGAAAAATGTTTGATAGGATATTACAAGTTCCTCTACAAAAGAGCAAGTCACATATTGTGACGGCTTTCATCTTAAAATGTTCTAATTTATTTTTCTTTATCTTGTGCTTTAGTTCATACAATTCCTGTACATGAATCACAGGCAAAGATATCTAGGAAAATTACTGGCACTGGGTCCCTATTGACAAATAACACATGTTTTTGTCTCTCGTTTAACTGTATCATCCAGGCCTTCAGGTGAGCGACTATCCCACCTTGTTCACTTATGTGTTGCTCACCGATCGTTAGTGGGTGGTAGGGGCACCGATAAGGTTGAGTTCTTTGTACTTGCACAGCTGGGCAAACGTACAGTTATGGTAAATTAGGCTTTAAATCAGTAACTAGTGCTTTCTAAATTGACTGTTACCTGTTCAGGGTGGCCAGGTTATTTCCATATTACATGCCAATTATTGTAATTCAAATAAATTGCTCACACAAATTCAATATTTTTAGATACATTTTATGAGGATAACCTCATAAAGGGTTAGTGCTGTAAAATGACTACCAGTACCAAGTTCTGTAAATGTTTTCATATACTGAAATCACAATGTGACCTGCTGACAGGATGATGTTTGGAAAAAACTCTCCTGTTGAGATGTTCTCCACAAGTAAATTGTGGAGGCTATAGAATCTAGACAAGTCATTATATAAATAATTTCTGCCAGGAGTTATCTTGAAGCACTGGACTTAGTTCATAACATTCATAAATTGTTGCATTATGCATTAAACTTTCGTCTTTTGTTCCCTTTGGGGAATTCCTGTTGCTGTTTTAAATGCTCTCGTCTATTACAGGGGTTTTCAAACTTGTTGATGTCAAGGACCCCCAAATGTCATGATTTTGTGAAGAACCTCCCCCTAAATGTCTAAAGGTTCCAATATATTTTCAGGTATTAAAACCAATTTCAAATGTGTGAGAATATTTTTTGTTATTTCATGAAGACAATTGAATGTATTTAGGTTTATTTTTTAAGAAAAAAATGTGCGGGATGTAATTTGATGCCTGAATGGTTACCGTTTATACTATTTAAGGATATAAACTTGATACAATAACAATCTGGAACTGTATAAATCAGCGTTTCACTTTATAATGTAGCCAGTTGTTCTTCACTATAGTAATTGCAGAAAGACACATGATGACATAAAGTTAGTCAATAGTGGCCCTTCCTGAAGCAATGACCAACAATAAAGAAATTCAAGTATTATCTGAAAAATATTGAGCCTTTATATATACATTGACATATACATATCTTTTTTCAACCCAATATATGAGTTATATTAAAAGAATTAATCCAAAGAGAAACATGCAAATTATATAGAAGTTGTATTAATGTAATTTAATATATGTGTGTGTGTGTGTGTGTGTGTGTGTGTGTGTGTGTGTGTGTGTGTGTGTGTGTGTGTGTGTGTGTGTGTATATATATATATATATATATATGGCTGTCGATTTAACGTGTTAATTCAGTGTGATAAATTTTACTGAAAATAACGCGTTAAAAAAATTTACGCAATTAATCGCAATACCCCCGGACCATAATATATAAGCACTGATATGGAAGATTCCTGAGAAAAGCATGCTTGTAGTACCACCTGTTTACTCCAGAGGGCAGTAAGTGAGACTTCAGCAGCGTGGCAACACTCAGTTTAAACAGTGAAGAAAAAACACAGCAGAAGAACAACACAGACATGTTATGTTCTTGAGTTCCAAACACTTGAAGGAGTGCAAATCCGAACTAAAGGATCTCAAGATGTGTTCTAAGTATTAAACTATATTTAACTTGACAATGTGACCTAAAAATTTTATGTTTATGATGCGATGCACCCGAGATGCTACACAAGCATGCCTGATGTGTAAATTGATGGGTCCTTAAACAAGCCCTCATAATAAATCTCTTGTGAAATGGATTGCTGTGTACTATATGCCAATGATTGACTTATGTTCAATAATATGGTAGTAAACAATACATTGTTTTCTAAAGCTGCTTTTTGTATAGTCTTATTAATGATTAACTCTTCTGCTACAAGAATGTAATGCATTTTAATTATCTGAATATTTTTTTATTATATATATATATATATATATATATATATATATATATTTAAAGATAACTATGTATCATTATTTCATCATTATATATTGAATTATGTTTATGTGAGGGGCTTTCTCAGCAAATATTGTATATGGGATTAAATGCGATTAATCGGGACACCATGTAATTAATTCGATTAAAAATTTGAATCCATTGACAGCCCTACTATTTCTCTCTCTCTCGCGCTCTCTCTCTCTCTCTCTCTCTCTGGGACCTCCTTGCACTCCCTCGCGACCCACTGGATGTCCCCAAATCCCAGTTTGAAAACCCCTGACAGTGGCCTACCTTTTTCCAACGCTAGCATTAAATACAAATGTATCATCTTGGGAGTTATCAAGTCAACAACATCTTTAGTATGAATACAAATGTCTGCTTGCCAAACAAACGTCTAAAGCATTTTTTGTAGTCCTTTTATGACGCAATAAGAGAGTCTCTCCTGCTATATGGCAAAGTTAAGACAGAGCAAAACTGTTTTTTGAGCAATAAACAGGGAACTGATTGTGAAGAATGGGTCCACCAAAATCCATGCTTATTATGCAATAAGTGGTCGTGGAACAAATATTTTGAGGCCCCTAAACAACTGCTGAAAGTGGCTTAGTTACTATATGAAACAAGGGGGCATTTTTAGCTCACATTCAGTGTCCGAATAGACAGTTCTCATGGCCCCGGACTGATGGGAGTGGATGGTGATTATATTTAAATGTCCTCTAATTGATTCGAAGAAGCTCCTTGGCAAAGACCAGATGGATCTCTGGGTTTATTGCCTAATAAAGCATGTCATTATTAATAAAGGAGGAAATGCACTTATGCGAAGTAGACCTCAATTAGATTGCAGAAAAGACCATTAAAATAGTCTTATCGTGTATAGACGAATCCCGCACTCACATTGTTTCTTTATCATTTTCATCTGATGTCAGTTCAAAGCAGGCTACAAGTTGCTGTTATATTTGTGTGCTATAGGCTAACTACATCAATCTGTGTAGGCTACATGAAGTAAACTTTGGGCTAAATAAAACACGAGTTGTTCAACAGTTTAATATACAAGATGTGGGCAACACGGCACCTAAAAATAGCCCCTCTGATGTGCTCTGAGGACAGATGGACTGTGTCTCAAAGGTTCATTACTGGGTGCCCATTGCTGTTGTGGTGAGAAATGTTTCGCCATATTCGATTATGCTCACTCGCACATTTGCAAGGATATGAGAGCTCTATAAACAGCGATTCCCATGACCCGACCATGCCACTGACTACAGAGACCGCTTCAGATCCATCCTTTCCTGTTGACGGTTTTCCATCCACAATTACAAGGAATCTTGGATTTTTCCGAGTGATTTTTTAAACATTGCTACAGCATATTTGTTAACATATTAAACATCAAAAATGGGGGAAAAATAATTTTATTCACAGAACAATAATTCACATGCATTTTAAAAGCCATTTCGTTATAAATACATTGTATAAAAATAAACAGATCACATATGGTAGTCGTAGATATGAACGTGTTGCGAGTTCAGAAATCAAATCTAACACGCAGTGGTTATCGAAGAGAAACATGATGCGAATTATTACTGATAGTGATACTACTCATTTGCCGTGATGTAATGCTATTTTACCACATGCTCAGCAACCATAACATCAAGCTACCTTCAGGAGAAGAATCCAGTCAACGTTTGGATGGGTTACAAAGATGTCCTCCTCTCAGCATGCCTGGCCAAATAGATCTCTGATTTCCATAATGACTAGTGGATGATAAAACATGCAAATCACATATTTCTTCACACAAGTGTTTTTGTGAACAACGAATGGTCTCACTGTTGTGGACTAGTGTCACTGCCGTTGGTTCGTTCATCGTCGGAAGAACAATCAGATGAATGCAACATATAATTATCCCCTTCTTCGTCGTCACTGTCTCTAAAGTCCCGTATTCTGTTACTTTTCACTGAGTCTACCTTCTGATAATCCTTCTGCTCCGATCCGTCCTGATTGTTTTTACCTTTCTGTTTCTCGGCCTCCTGAGCGGCTTGTTCTTTTGCCTTTTTACTGCGTTTCCATTTCATACGCCTGTTCTGAAACCATATTTTCACCTGAAAAAAATATAATCATAACATTAGCCTATATTTACAACTAAAGCATGTTAAAAAATTAATTAAGAGCAAATGCAATCGAATTTGGCACTTTGATGTTAATAATAATAATAGATAGGCTATAATGTGCTTAAAATCTTAATATAGGCCTATATGTGTGTGTGTGTGTGTGTGTGTGTGTGTGTGTGTGTGTGTGTATATATATATATATATATATATATATATATATATATATATATATATATATATATATATATATATATTATTCATAACCATTGGGTGTCATGGAGGTCATGTTATAAAAAAATAGATGTATGAAAAAAGTAGCTTAGTGCTTATTCAGTCGATGCGTGCAGACAAGCCAATTGGGAAAAAAGAGGGTTTACCTGCGTCTCTGTTAACATTAATGATGTGGCCACTTCAAAGCGTTTGGGTCTCGAAAGATATTTATTCAGTTTAAATTGATGCTCAAGTTCAAGGAGCTGCTGGCTTGTAAACGCGGTTCTTGGTCTTCTGCACTTCCCGAGTAAATTTGACTGCGCCTGACCTGCAGAATATAAAATACAGCTGTTAATTTAACATGATAATTATTTTATTTTTAATTGCATCTCTATGATGTCAACACATGTTGATATGTACGTTAGCAACATTTCACGGGCAGTTGACCTGTGGACCCTTCTTTTAACACACTTTTATTTCAGTAAAAACACAGCAGTATTAGTTAGAGCACCAGTTACAATTAATAATGTATAGTCTACAGCGTTTATAGCGCGATAACCGTGCATTTGGAAATTAAGCAAGAAATGTTAAAAGCTCTCATTCTTAAAAAGCGTCAGAGCAATTCTCACACATAGCCTCTATTTGTCACGGCATTGTCAGTAGTCCTGATAACATTTCCACCCCACATCTGATTTGTTTGGGAGAGGTTTGAGAAAATTTGCAGACGAGCAGCGGAACAGAAAGACAGTGTCTGCAGTGTCCACAGTTGGCAGGCTGTGCTTTTCACACTCGTCCGCCACTTTCCCTCTGTCCATTATCTGTCCATTTCAGCTCATCTTTAAAAGAAAGTGTCCTTCACTTTTATGAAATGACCCAGACACATGCTGTTTCTGGCTATTGTGATGTTGCTCTGACCAGATCTCAAAACAGTATTTTGGGTAAGCAGATTTGTTATCAAGTTTCAGTATAAGTATTTGATGATAACATTTGTTACCCGGCAAGCTTACCAATTTAAAATAAGAGTAAAAAAAAAAAAAAAAAAAAGTTTTCTGATGGAAAAAAAAAGTTTACAAGTAAAAAAAAAATGCTAGCCACACTAAAAAAGAAATACAAAAAAAAAAAAAACAACAACAAAAAAAAAAACGGTAAAGGTAAATTACCGGCAGATGTGGTTGCAAATAATTTACAGTAAAAATGTTCAGGCTTCGCGGGATGTAATTTTGATGCCTGAATGGTTACCGTTTATACTATTTAAGGATATAAACTTGATACAGTAACAGTCCTGAAGAACTGTTGTTCTTCACTATAGTAATTGCAGAAAGACACATGATGACATAAAGTTAGTAAATAGTGGCTCTTCCTGAAGCAATGACCAACAAACAAGACAGTGCTCAGTGTCACTCACACAAACACTAAACACCATCAGGGTAACACATGTGAAACTAAATGAATGCTGTAAACATTAACTAAATTACATTAAATATAAAACAGAACACCCCAATGTACATAACTGATATTCAAAATAAGAAGAAACATAACTATTCCCATTAAATATAATGAAATGTGATGGGTCATGCAGGGAATTCTGGGAATTCTGGGAATTATTTAACATAATTGTAACAATAATTTACTGTAGAAAGTACACATACTCCCTTGTTAAACATAATATAAAATTGTAATGTTACCTATATGGTAAAATTATACTTTTTACATCCAAATTAATTAATTTTTTTACATTATTATTTTACCGTAAAATTACATTTATTGTCCTGTTAATTTTCTTTTATAAGTTTACCATATATTTTAATATTAACCAATTAAAATGTTTTACTGTAGCATTTTTACAGTCTTTTATGGTAAAAAAAATTACGAATTTTTTGACAGTGCATGTAGATCTCCGAGTTTCATCTGGAAAGCACCCCATTTTAATAAACATCTGATAAACATCTTAAAAAGATCAGATTTACAAACAGTCTAAATCCGTAACATCTCAAAGACATCTGCTGAATGTCTCATAGACATCCAAGAGGAAACGTCTTATAGATGTATTGCAGATGAGCAAACAACCTAAAATATTTTGTACATGGCCATACAGGCTACGCTAAATCAGACAAAATAATGCATTAGAAATAATGAATGTTGAAGTGTGTCCCAACACACCATATTTGTGGTCACAGTATTGTCATTGCCACATGCATTTCAAAAGTAGGCTAACTTACTGTTGAAATCTGAAATCTTGGGGAGCATCATTCCTGCAGTTGAGACCCTCAGCCAGTGATCGAGCTGAAAGGAGCTGGCGGTCAGTTTGAGGGGGTCATTATGATTGTGGTGCGACCCGTGAGGATATGAGTAGGACAGGGCCGGGTGCTGACCAAGCGCTGCTGCTGAGTAAGTGTACATTGGATGGCCATAGAGAGATTGCGGATGAATCCCTGTGCTACTCTGAGGGTGTAGTCCGACCATGCCTGAATGTGGAGAGTTCAGGAAACCCGGTTTGGGAATGAAGCCGCAAGACGATATCCTGGGGGGCGATGGAGTCTCTGTCCGAAGCGATTCGGCGTTTGTGTTCAACTCCGTCGCATGTTCACATTCAGAGGATGATATGGAGGAGGTGACCAGCGCCAGTGGCGAGGTCTGTACTTTTGGTGGGTCAACAGCCAGAAGTGCGTCAATACGAAAGTTTTTAGATTTCTCCATCTGTCCCACCTCACTTGCAGATTAAAACGTTGTTCGAATCTACAAATTTTTTCACGAGTGTCACCGTTTCGCTCCTTAAAGTTATGATCTTGACCAGTGTGTGCAAGCCAGAACTCCACTTGTCAGCGTCTGCCCGAGAGGGTGTGGATTGGTGGTCATTCACGTCATCCTTGTGGTCATCCCATTGGACAGCGATTTGAGTGTGCACTGCTTAGTATAAAACGGGGCTAAAGGAACACCTTAAGGAAAAATGTCTTTTTTTATTGGTTACGAAGTGTATCATGGTTGAAATAGGCTACATTTATTTTTATAGAATATTGATGAAGCAACATAATTTGAGTGAAAAGAAATAATAACAAAAGCATGTTTTAATTAAAATGGATAATAAAAAACGGTGGGTAAAAGGCTCCCAGGGGGGTTATAGTGATATCATGTAAATGGAGGGACAATATTATAGGGCAAAATTTGTCAACTTAGGCAAATACTTTTGAGAAAGCAAGATGCTTTTTTTGAATAACAAATTAAGATAATGCTTATTCAAAATAAACACACAAAATTGGTTGATAATTTTCTGTACATTTCAATCATTTGGCATTTCATAAAATCTCAACTTGTTATTATTTCAGAGATTCTCATTAGCTATTTTTGCAACATTTAAAAATGCACAAATATTAGATTATTTCAGAAATTACTTCAAAATCGATCTTTAGACATTGCAAAGCAGTGATCTCATCATGGATCAGGAATATTTTGCAGTGCTTGGTGACAAACAGGTGTTTAGGAAAGTTCTCTGGTCATGTTTAGTGCGTTTGGGGGGAAAAAATAAATCAAAAGTGCCTTTTACCCCGTGTTACGTGCTAGTCATTTATAATGCCAATTGTCTCGCATTGATAGTGGAAGCTGAGAATGTATGGAAAAATACCATACATTAAAATATAGAATAAGAGAAACATAAACAAAGCGTGTATAGCCTACACATAAACACACTGCTGAATTGATGCATTTTACAAATGGCCTATTTAAAGCTTTGCCTTATTTGAGTTAATGTTTGCTGATAAATTGTGCGCCATTATTTTTAGATATACTGAAAAGTATGGAAAGTACCCTTAATTATTAAAGCGCATATAGTAACAACTTTTCTTTAAGCATGCATACTTTCGAAATGGTTTGAACATCAGGATATCATTTGTCACATGATGGTTATTGTTACATATTGGTTTAATAAGTACTTGTTCATTTGGATGGGTTTAGGTCGTCAATGTCTTTTATAAACCATCACTTTCTGTGACTGTTTGGAAAAGTATATGACAACCGTCTGCCAACTGCATTGACTATAAGCGACTTTATAACTGACTTTGCTGAACGTGCACGTAAAGATTAGGCTCCAGTCGTTCATTGTTTTTTAAATTTGATGGTGATAAATAAACAAAGAGGTATACCAAGTAGGCCTATTTTATATAAAAATTACTATTTGAATTCTGAAAAGATTAGAGGACAAATTCGTGGATTGACTGTTTTTGAATGTCCTCAGACACTCAATTTAGACTATTAAAAGAGGCTGGGAGGTTTGGATTATTTAAAAATCACTATCGCTAATAACATTTAGACTATATATGGTATTAAGAATATTTTAAAGACATAACAGAAAGCTAACTTAGTCTGAGGGCTGTTTAACTTTCACAAATTGTTTATTGCTCAAAGCAATTGATCCTAATAAATATAGGCCTAATGTATAGGCTAAATGTCACTAAAACAAAACATAAAGGCTATTTTGTAAACACTAATCATGGACAAAAATTCAGGCTATAGAATATCAATTGTTATAGCCTACAAATAATATAGGATACATAGACAGAAGGTGCCATTTTCCGTGTTCTCTCTCTCTCTCTCTCTCTCGCTCTCTCTCTCTCTCTCTCTCTCTCTCTCTCTCTCTCTCTCTCTCTCTTTCTCTCCTCTCTCAATTCAATTAAATTCAAATGAGCTTTATTGGCATGACAAATTGTACAGTGTATTGCCAAAGCATGTATATGAGCATGAAAAATAAAATAAAAATAAAGTAGAAAAAATTCTGTATTGAACAAGTGTATATAAAATAAATAAATAAACATTGTATTTACTTTCAGTGGTGTTTGTGTGTGTGTGTGCACGCGCGCGCGAGTGCCTTTTTGTTTGTGTGTGTGTGCGTGCTTGCGTGTGTAAATGGGCGCATCACTGTTTGGTCGACTCTTCCCTCTTTTTGTGGCAGGAATTGATGTATTTTGCTGCTAGAGAAATGCGTCTCTGTGATCTCCATAAATACTGAGCTTGGGCATCATTCTTCATCTTTTTGAAGTTGGGACAAATAATTTCAAATTTGGGAAAGAAGTGTTTTCGAATTTCATTATAATTAGGGCAGGTGGTTAAGAAGTGCAGCTCTGTTTCTATTTGTCCTTGGCTACAGTACGGGCATAACCTGCCCTCTCTAGCTCTGTCTGTATCTGCCCTTCATAGTCAGGCTGTGGTCACTCAGTCTCGTCATGTGTTTCCTGAGTTTGTGGTCTCTGACTGTATATTCTCTCTCTCTCTCTCTCTCTCTCTCTCTCTCTCTCTCTCTCTCTCTCTCTCTCTCTCTCTCTCTCTCTCTCTCTCTCTCTCTCTCTCACTCACTCACTCTCTCAAATTCAAATTGCTTTATTGGCATGACAGAAAACAAATAAGTGAATTCAGTAAAAGGTAAATAAATAAATACAATAATAATAAATAAATAACAGTAGTTAAACTAAACTGCTGAAACAGGTGCTGTGTGTTTATTTCGTAGTTTTGTGGCATTTGTTGATGTGATCGGCCACTAAGGGTTAAAGGTTTAAGTACTTTATTAGCATGATTGTGTTTACATACAATATTGCCAAAGCATTAATACCCTGTAAAAAATTACTGTAAATTTACGGTCAAATTCCAACAGCAATTTACTGTGATTCTTAAATACAGTAGTTTGCTGTTAAAAATGTTGCATTCTGGGAGATAAAATCGTGATATCATCTTGGTGAAAGCTATAGTGACATTTTGAAACAAACAAATTAAATACCCATAAGCCTTTGCGCTTGAATAAGTATGCATGCTTTGGAAATGCATTGGGGCTACAAAAATTAAAAACAAAAAACAAACAAAAAACATGTACAAAAGTTTTTATTACAGTTTTTCTCAATTGCTAAAACACAATTTCTGAAACCTTGCTCCATTTTCTGAAAACATTAAACACAAAACCTCATCTTCAAGCACTATTTACAAAACCTCTGACTCCTCTTGCAAAATGAAACTTTCGCCTCAAAACAGTTTGACCTGTGTTCAAAATCAAACACTGCTCTCAAATCATAAACAAAGTGATCAAAATGCTATACACTATCAAGCAGTCAGTAAACAATACACCAAAAAATTTAAAACACATTGTTCAAAACATATAGTTCTCAGGGAGAACTACATTTTTAATCTCAAAACAAATTTCATATTTTTTCATTGTACAGTCTACAGCAGTGCACTGTACTACAGTATACGATACTCAAAGGGACACAAATGAAAGGAGTAAACATGTGATCAATGTGCTTCTTGTCTTTGGCCTGGGTCAGGCCAGAGCACTTCGTCGACATCACAAGCAATATTGTCCCTCCTGAGGCAACGGGGGAAGAAGCCTCTTGTGTGTCGTATCCAGCCCTGACATGATTCCTCACCAATATCACCACAGGCTAAATCCATGGCTTGCAGCAGATTTACTTTGGTGTAGGGTTGTCTATCATAAACTTTCCATCTCCAAGAGGAGAAAAACTCCTCAATCGGATTCAGGAAAGGCGAGTATGGAGGGAGGTACAAGTTCATAAACTGCCCATTGATGTTAAACCATTCCCTTACCTGAGCAGCTCGGTGGAAACTGACATTGTCCCACACTATCACATATGTGGGAATGGGATTCTCATTTAGCTCTTGACCCTGCTGCTCTTCAACCTGCTGCTGAAATAAAATATCTCTTAGATTGGCCATAAATCTTAGAAGGTGCTGGGTGTTATATGGCCCGAGTGTAACATGGTGATGTAGAACACCATGGTTGCTAATAGCAGCACAGATTGTGACATTGCCACCTCGTTGACCAGGGACTTCAACAATGGCCCGCTGTCCAATCATGTTTCGGCCTCTCCTTCTCCTCTTTGTTAGATTGAAGCCAGCTTCATCGACAAAGATGAACTCATGGGGTCTGTCCAAGGATTCCAAGTCAAATATTGTCTGTGTAGAAATACAATATACTGTATTTAGAATTGTGTAAGTCGTACAGAGACAGTGATATACTGTAGAGTACAATTAGGCCTACTGTATGCACTTCTAATTCACATACATTGTATATACTGAAGAGTAATGTCATTCACATAGTATGTGTTAGTACTGTAGACAATCTGGATTACAGTAAATGTTTCTGAATGTCCACTTACTTGCACATACTGAGCTCGCAGTTCTTTCACCCTTGGTGAGTTGCGCTCAAAAGGTATTCTGTATACTTGTTTCATTCGCATCCTGTTACGATGGAGGACACGGTCAATTGTGGAAATGCTCACACTGTCGATTCCCTGGAAGTGTGTGTTGTCTTGTATCACTCGTTCCTGGATTTCTCTGAGTCGTATTAAATTATCTTGAAGGACCATGCCCACTATAACGGCCTCTTGCTCAGCAGTGAATATAGCTGTCCTTCCACCTGCATGTGGCAGCCTTGCAATTCTAAAAAAAAAGTAAATTTGCTATTACAAAAATACAGTAGTATACTGTACCTGTTCTCTTCTCTGAATGTCCTTACTATGGTGGACACAGAAAATCGGCTCAAATTGGGTTGCACTCTAAGTCCTGCTTCCCTCATTGTCAGTCCATGGACAAGAACATGGTCTATGACTGTTGCTCGAATTTCATCAGATATTTCCACTCTTTGTCTTCCTCTTCCTCCTCCTTCTCCTCTTCTTCTTCCTCTTTCTTGCCCTCCTCCTCCTCCTCCTCCTCCTCCTCTTCTTCTTCCTCTTTCTTGCCCTCCTCCTCCTCCTCTTCTTCTTCCTCTTTCTTGCCCTCCTCCTCCTCCTCTTCCTCTTTCTTGCCCTCCTCCTCCTCCTCTTCCTCTTCCTCTTTCTTGCCCTCCTCCTCCTCGTCGCCCACCTCGCATACGCACTCGTCCTCGTCCTCTCACATTGTTTCTTCTATCCATTCTCAGACTTTCTCCTTCCCACCTTCAACAACCTGCTTGCTCTCTGAACTGGCTTATATTGGTTGTGTCACATCATTTGAAACAGGTTGAATCAGTTTTGAGTGGTTGTGTTCAATCAAATGACATGTGTTCTCTATTTGTATTTGATTGTTGCCACTTGTGTTTACCAGTATGGATGACATGTGCATTAGAGTGCAGAATGTGTTTTGAGAATGAGAATGTGTTCAGAGTTTTGCTGAAAAGTCTAAGTGAGATCTGCAAATTGTGTTTTACCATGTGAAATTGTTTACGGTATTGACAACAGACTCCACAATTAGCTAAATGAGTTCAGGCAACTGAGAACTTTGTTCAGCCAATGGATTTTAGTGTTTTAGCAATTGAGAAAAACTGTAAGACTTAATAGAAGTCTTAGTTAATTATTGTTGTGTTTTGTTTGAAGTCACCATTATGGTGATTAGTGTTCTCTTGAGCTGGCACCTCGGACCTTCTTTATTATTATATTATGTTCTTCTGGCCAGTCAATTTGTGTTTAAGATAAACACGAGTTGATGCACTGTGCTAGTTGGAATACAAAACCTAAGGTCAAACTGAATATCTGATCCTACCTAGCAAACAGCACTACACGTGTCAATAGTGATGCATTACACATAAAAACATAAAAGCAAAAACAGTAAAGGAAATTTCAGCAAAATTAAATCAGCAATCTGAGTGTTTGATGTTTTTTATGAACTTAATAACAGAAGTTGTTAACAAGACACACTGATATCATCTCTCGGCATGCAAAACTCAAAAATGGTGACAATTAACAAACAAACGTTTACATAAAGTAAAAGCTGAACATTAAAATACAAGTTTCTTAGACTGCAACAAAAACAACATCAAAATAAACCAGCAAATAGTAAAAAATCTAAGTAAATTCTTCATGCCGCAGTGCATGCTGGGATCATAGCTGTTAATTTCAACAACAGTAGACAGTAAGTAATTTAACAGCAATATGCTGCTAAATTGCAGTTGTGTACTGTAGCTGTCAAAAACAGTATCTTGCTGTTAATTTCAAGAACGGTAACAAACCGTATTTTTACAGTATAATGCTGGCAACCACAGCTGCCAGTAGTTTACTGTTTTTTTACAGGATTTTTTTTTTACAGTGTACACAAAACAGATAATGACGACAAACTGTAATAATATAACAGAAACAAATAACAAGTAATGAATAAAATAAAATAAAAGTACAGAGAGCAATGAGGAAGGGAGTGAAATAAGCAAATTAAAATATTAGTTTGAATAGAGCTGTAAAATGATGAGGGGTCAGTCTCTCTCCCTCATATGATGACAGGAGGACACACTCTCTCTCTCTCTCTCTCTCTCTCTCTCTCTCTCTCTCTTAATCGAAATTGTATGTTTTATGCAGCGCGGCACATGAGAGGATGGGTAGACGGAAGAGATGTGTCCAGAGTCGTTTCCTCTTATAAGCCTCTTTAAGCTAATGGAGAAAGAGGTCAGAGAGAGAATTATTGACACTGTTGCCCTTAACCTGTCTACCAATAAAGCGGATTAGTTTTTCTCAATTCATCAGTTAACCACTCTCTCTAGAGACTGTTCGCATGTGTTTATTTGCTCAGGGGAAATCAACAAGTCACGGGCCTGTTCGCCAAAAGGATTACAATAGCCAGGGTGCCGTAATGATAGAGCTTGAACGAGTCACTCAGACTCATGTGTGATTACTAACAATGTGTAACACATAACAGTGTCCATATTAGGCTACACACATTAAATGTTAATATAGCTAATTATTAGCCTGCAGCAGTAAACTAAAGCTCCACTAAATAATTATTCCTACATTTCTGTTTTGTGCATTCGCATTAGGCCTATGCGTTATTACACTGTAACATTAACCAAGTGTCACCCGATCGAATTTGGATGGGGAGTTTGAAGGTCTGCTACGACCCCTTTTTATAACACGACCCACTGCACCATGCCATGCGTATCGGATGGACTCGAATTCCTTACAGGAGTTCTCCGGAAACATTCCTCAGAAACGGCCCAATCAAATGTTATTTTGAGCAATACACATTAGATGGCCGCTTTGTCCTCTTCCCGGTTTTAATTTAATTAAGGGACTGCATGAATATTTCCAACATTTCTATTAAAGCAGCAGTGAAATATGAAGCCGTGCACCTGCAGCGATCAGAGAAATTTATGGCTCTTTTTCATCACATCAGGAGAGAGTAAAATTATTATTGCACCCTGAAATAGTGGGGCCTGAAAGCAGGGACTCTCCTCAACGCTGTTCATTCGCTCAGTAATTACTTTCACAATTAAGTGGAATGCATATCACAGTGACTAATGGAAATGGTTTATATATTAATTATGCTTGGCAAATGTGTTCATTATGAAAAGCCAATTTAACGGGACCCGCACTGTCTCTTTTATTCCAATAAATACTTTCGATCATAATGGCACAAATGGGTACTGTGTTGAGATATACTGCACTGCTTTTAAATACATTTGTGGCTCATATTTTAAGGGAAATCAGATGTCTTTTTTATATATATAATACGTTCTGTGGTTTGACTTGATAAGCCTGGGATCTCTTAAGTGAATCGTTGGACCAAAAAAAGACAGGTGTCGTGTAGACTAATGTGATGAAATGTATACACACAATTCAATCAGTGGTGTAATTTAAAATGTGCTTTAAACGAGATGACCCGCGAGTCCCCTTTCTCCGTGACACGAGCCCGTGATTGACGACGTCACCAGATGTCAGGCTAATTCAAGTGAATTATTTTCTGTCATCAGCAAAAAAAATAAAAAATAAAAAAATAAAAAATGATTTGATCTTGCACATTTAACATGATTAAATTACAAAACAAAACAAAAATTCGATGGAAATGTTGTAACACATGACAGAAGCATAATAATAAGGAGAGAAGATGCAATGTTGCCATAGACATGAAACGACTGTCCTTGCACCCCATTGGCTGAAATTTCCCTCATTGTCAAGTCAATATGTTTTTGGTTATTATAACAGATTTAGTCATGACTGAGTTTTAGTTGACCCATTTATTGTATAGAAATGCAAGAACAGTATACTCAACTGGTCACACCATTGTGTTATTAATACATTTCAGAAAGGCACCACATTAATAGGATGTGGCCACAAACCAAAATTTGGTCATAAACTAAATGCCTAAATTATATATGCTATGAGAAGCATGAGACTTACACAGCTTACAAGCATGTCAAACTTCTTCCCTCTTTTTCCTAACTTCTTTCTGCCTTTTCTTTCTCTCTTTTACCTTACTTTTTAAGACTTTTGCTTTTTCTCAAGCGCTGTTGATCAACCAACTACTTTCTGTAAGAGGTAAACACCAATGAAAACAGCTGCTTGTTACTTATTAATGTTACTCAAGCTCAGATTTTACATTTCACTTTACTGACTGATGAATTATGATTATTTTCCAAAATGTTAGACTTGCTTTGATATCTAATGAGTTTAAACTAAAAGATGATTGTCAGCTTTCACAAAACACAGCACCTAATGTTATTGTTAATGATGCTTTGCAAGATTTAATGTTCAAGGTAAAATATGACTAACCCTAACTCAGACAACCCAGATGCTATTTGCAAATCACTGACTGTACATAGTTGTGATCATGTAACTTAATGATTTCCCAACCACATTTGTTTTAAATGTTGTAGTACACATAGTGCATTTTGTAAAATAATATAGTTCAAAACTATCACTCAAAGAATCATTGTCACGTTTTGCCCATTTAAAATTAACTGGGTTCATTATAATGTAATTATTACAGCTTTGTTAAAGCCTATAAGAAACAAAAATTGCTCATCAACAAAATGTATATGTACAGGTGATGATAAAAAATATATTGTGTGGCATACCTAAAAATGAATAAATCAGACACTCTTTTTAAATCCAAGAATATAATTCCTGAGAGGTCTGTTGAACAATTTAGCAATTAACCAGCTTCAACAGAGAGTTATGGAGACATATAACTCATGGAGTTGACGTAAATGTGTGACCCTTTTTAGACATCTTTCAAAATTACAGACCTTCTGAGATGATGAGACCCCCATTTTGTATTCTGAAGCAGCTCCAGGAGACTTGCAGTAGTGGCTCGTTATCCCCTTTTCAGGTCTAAAAGGCAGGATATGATCAATAACTCATAAATCCCTTCATAACATATATGAGAAACTGAGTACTTTCCTAGCTTGCTATTACTGTCCAGCAATCATCAGAATGCCAGGCAGTGAGTGAGAGACCTATACTACAATACTTAGGAAAATGTGTGGTGATGAGTAGGGTACAACAGGGCTTAAGGAAAATGTGCTTTTTTTTTGTGGTCACAAAGTGAATCGTGATTGTTACAGTATGGGGGTGTTACAGTATGAAGAATTTACATGTTTCCATTGATCATGGTATAAACAGTTACCCCCATTCCCCCCAGAATCTACGCCCCTGCATATACATATACATACACACACACACACACAAACACACACACACATATATATATATATATATATATATATATATATATATATATATATATATATATATATATATATATGATGGAGCAGCATCATTTGTTTGAAAAGAAACAATAACGGAAGGTTGTTTTCATTCAAATGATAAAAAAATACAAATAAAAAAGTGACAAGAGGGCCTTTTACCCCACACCTCGGATTGGATTGTCCATGTGAGCCCACTTAGAAAATTGTTCATAATAAATCTATTAGTCCCACTTAAGAATAACAATGTTTTATGGGGGTTTATGGTGTTACCCCAAATATTGTCCTTTCATTTATTGGACAGTTATTGAAAAACATTTGATTTAATCACCTTGAACAAAACTGAAAATAACAAATGTGTATTTTATCATAAAATAAATGTAATAATTTCAGGGATTTTCATTAGCGAAAAATTTAAAAAATAAAATAAAAATACAAGGTTCTAGAAATGATTAAATATAGATCAAACTACTTCAAATTGCATGCAGCGATTTCATGGTTCAGGAAAATGTTGCAGTGACAATTTAGTGACAAACAGGTGTTAAGGAAAGTACTGTGGTAGTTTTTGTTGCTGTTTAATATTTTGGGAGAAAATCAAATCAAATGGGCATTTAGCCCTGTTGTACCCGACTATTTTTACAAAAGTCAGTTGACTTTGTTCAGATTACAGTTGTCAATATGTGATGATCAGTGAGTTTGCTGGATATTTAAGATAACAATTATGTGCTAAAGTATATATATGTATGTAATACAAAATCATTGTTTTATCCTAAAAATAACAGTATCAAGTAATAATTTTTAAACTGTTATATTTTGGGTATAAATCTGGGAAAGCATATTTTTTTCTTTTGCTGCGTCACACACACACACACACACACACACACACACACACACACACACACACACACACACACACACACACACACACACACACACACACACACATATATTGCCTATATATATATATAAACAGCATCTTTGTTAGAAAAATAATTTACATAATTTACAAACAAATAAATACATTTTATAATACTGTAAACCTTATTTTAAATCATCTTCGAGTACATGATCCAGTTTAGTTTCCTAGATAGAAAATCCCTTGCACTGCCACTGGTTTCGTTCTTTTGCTGGGATTCATCCAGGAAGTAGTTGTGACATGTAGTAAGATATTGACCCCATTTTTAACCAATCGCTTTGTATGAAGTGTTGTGTTGTCCAATCATATCGCATCATGTTTATGAGTGGGCGGGACATTCTCTGTGTTGTGTTGGTTTCGTAAGCAAGAGCAACGATTTCGGTTTTGTTTTCTTTGATTTCCAGTCGCTGAACTGTAGGTTGAACATTCAGTAAAACCAGGTAAAATGAACCTTTTATGTATTAAAATCACTCGTCTGTTGAAAAAGCCGTAACCACTAAATTTAAACCACTAGATGAACCTAGGAAAGACCAGAGCGACTCATGACTGAAGTTTGTGTCCATCTGAACTAACGTGTCAGAACAGAGCACAGGATTGACGATGTTTCCAATTTACGGGCTTAATTCTCGTTTTGTGATGACAAGCCCCAAATAACTTACATATACAAGTGTAAGTTTGTGGGAAATAGGGATTTGTCGAGGTGAAAGACTGTTGACCTGCTGCTGAGTCATTAGCTAGCTAGTCAAAGAACCTTTAGCCAAGAGGCTAACAGAGAAGTTCAGGGAATCTTCCTGCAGAAAACAGAAAACGTATGAACTCTTGTGTCCTCTACAGCGTCAGTGCTCTCTTATACCTGCATTTCTAAAGAACACACTCGGAAATAATGATGAACTTGTGGTATTCCTTTTTTTCTGGCCATTTTTGTTAGCTAGCCTGACTTGATGCTTAACAAATGAAGTAGTCTCTTATGAGACCTACTGTTTTTCTAGAACATGTTACGTTCAGATGTGGTGCTCGGCAGGGCAAAATTGTTTACACGCCCTTATATGTTAATATTTGTAAAAAAAAAAAAATGTTATGCAATTGAACCCATTGTGGTCTATAATAGTTATGTGCATTCATATTGTAGTAATGTTTCAAATGAAACACTGTTCCTGGATTTACGGGGACATCTATAGGAGCAATAATATTTTGAGATTTCTGGCTTCAGATCGATTCCTGTTATGCTGGTCTTATTAATGTTGATCATTCCTGCTGAATTGCCATTCACCCCCATTGCAACCTGCAGCATCTCTTCATCACACAAAGGATTAAGATGCTTACAAAATCGCTGCCATTTATACTCTTTCATAGTAGTACTTAAGCTCATCTTACACACATTTTAAGCATCTCGACCAAAGTTTATTGGCACAGCAGTACCAGAGGACAGTCATATGAGAGAGTGTTATTCATTATGGTTTACTACATTTCTCCAGTTTCCTCACCCTTTTGCTTTCTCTTTCCCTGCAGGCAAAGACAAGCACTGTGTTGCACTGCACACTGGGTAATTCTGTTGACTGCTGCTCAATGGAAAAATTGTAACCATGTTCAGTTTTGAGGGAGATTTCAAGAGAACCCCCAAGGTGTCCCTTGGAGGTGCTAGCAGAAAAGTAAGTTTGATATGCTATGCTTGCAACATTATTAAAGTAAAGGGGCTTTATTGATTAAGATTATTTGCAATTGTGGGGGGCCTGGGTAGCTCAGCGAGTATTGATGCTGACTACAACCCCTGGAGTCGCGAGTTCGAACTCAGGGTGAGTTCGCTGCACACCCTGAGTTCGAACTCGCGACTCCAGGGGTTGTAGTCAGCATCAATACTCACTGAGCTACCCAAGCACAATTTACCACGAGCCCCATTGAGTTACACCATGTGACTCCACCCTCCCTATCCTCCCAATTTGGTTGCTTAGGAGCCGCCCGGATTGAGGTGAGTAACTGCACCACCACGAGGACCTACTAAGTAGTGGGAATTGGTCATTCCATATTGGGAGAAAAGGGGATTAAAAAAAAGATTATTTGCAAATATATTATTTTGCATTTGGCAACATTTCTGTTGGGTCTATTTGTTTTGTTTCACAAATACATCTCTGTATTTGTACAGGAGGAAAAAGCATCACTGCTTCATCGAACACAAGAAGAAAGAAGGAAAAGAGAGGTAAGCATTGGCCATGATGGTACTTTTCAGCTGTTTTAAACCCAAAGAGTTGCTGTGCTGAGAAATGCACAGATACAGTTACACTGTCTGTAGATAGACAGTGTAAAGATGCTCCTCCTAGCATCACACAACAAAACTGGGAGGGAAAACAGGTTGAATATATTGCATGCCTCTTAAAAAGTCATAGTTGGCTACATCTTGTAAGCTCTGATATTAGGATGGCTCTTCTATTGTCAGTGATGATTTATTATGACATATTAAGGATTTTGTATGATGTAAAATGTTTCTACACAGTGCAATCACAATATGACTTATTACACTCTTACGCTTGTTACTTATAGCTAATGAACTATTCCAGACTCTATGCTTAAACATGGATGGTTGAATATGTTTTCAGATTAGAGCACAGATGTGAGGAATTTCAATGTGAATTTTGTAGTTATGAACAAACTATAGATTATGTCTTGTCCTTCATATATGATTTTACTTATCTTTGCATTTTTCACAGGATGAGAGGAAAAGACTAAAAAATGCAATCATCATTCAGTCATACATTAGGGGATACCAAGATAGGAAACAGCAAGTATGTGCACTTTAAACTCTACAAGTGTGGAAGTGTTGTTCATATGTTTGTGGTTGGCATTAAACAAATTGTGAAATTTCTGAATATTCATGTCTTTATGTTTTGTTTTATTTCATGTAGTATGCTGATCAGAGGGACCACTTTGACCACTGTGTGTGCCAGTGCCAGTCAGGCTCTGGCCCTCAACTTGCAGACAGTGGCACTCTCATCCAACTAGCTCGCCAACTTCTCTTTTTTTACAGGCAGAGTAAAGACTCACACAGAATGGTAAGGACTGACAGCAGATATGTTCTGCTTTTTCTGTTACAAATAACAGTTGAAAACTGGATTAATTTTAATCACAATTTAAGAAATACCAGTAGTTGTCCTTGAGGGATCGAGGACAGGCTCATAGATGAACATGCCCTATGTTAATTAAAAAGACATTACATGGCTTTTGAACTAGAGATCCACCAATCCACTGATTTTGCAGATACTTATAACTAAAGGCCCTGATATACGTCCGGAGAAGTTCTTCTGTGTTATTCATTCAGGGGTAAAAAGAAGTTCTAAACAACCGAGCAACTGTATACTGTTCTCGAACATTCAGACACCTTCCACACCACAGTGCAAGGCATTTAAAGGAGCATTTAAAAATGAGGATGCTCAGTAAAACCTATACTAATGTGATGTTAAAATGTGTTATCAATGACATCATGTTTCATTCTATGAGTAGAATTCACACTAGATAAGTAAAATAAGTTGTTTTAACCACTTGATGATGATTTAAAGAAATATATGCTGTAGACATTTTTAATTGGTCTTGTTTAGATTATGAATTCATGATGATAATGTTTCAGCTGCAAAGATGGTTGTATAAAAGAGTGTTAATATGCAGAATACAGACAATACGATGATTAGAGAGGCATATCTTAATATAGAGTAGATTTTATTCCTTTTATAGATTAATAAAAAAAAAGAATTGACATGGTCTTGCACACCGATGTGTTCATGTTGAATACTGACTGAAAAATATAAACAAAGTAGTAAGTGGAGCTTCAGGTCACATCTACCGACCATCCACTGATGTGGACTATTAGCAGCAAGAATGTGTTTAGCAGCCGGTTAGAAGTTTTCCTAAAAGTTCGCCCAGACGAGCTGTTACAAACCACCGAAGCAAAACAAAAATACCGTCTTTTTGGCCAGATTTTGTTCTAAATGACGTCATACCTATTTGTTCTTTGATTTTGTATGAAGTATATCTGGGCCTTAAGCTGGTGATAAAGGCAGACAACCTATTAATTGGCCTATAGTTAAAAACATTTCTTAGTATTTCATTACAGGCAGAGACATAAAGTATTCAAGAGTCCAAAATGAATAAAATCCCAGATGCAGTTTATTGTTTAAACAAATAGTACCAGAATAACCAGAAATAATTTTTAGATTTTGTGTCTAATGTGGGTTTTTGAAAGGAAGGGCTCTTATTTTTGAGACATGACTCCATTACAATGCTCTATATTAAAGTTATATTTATAAAGTTTACTCTATATTTAACTTATATAGTCACCAGAGTTTTTGTGTGTGTGTGTGTGTGTGTGTGTGTGTGTGTGTGTGTATATATATATATATATATATATAATACACATACATACACACACACACACACACACACATAAACACACACACGCTTTTTGATGTTAAAGATTTTGCTGTTTCGGAAAGAATTTGGTGCTTTAATTCACCAAAGTGGCATTCAGCTGATCACAAAGTATAGTCAGGACATTACTGATGTTAAAAACAGCACCATCACTATTTGAAAAAAAAATATTTTTGATAAAATCTAGGCAGGCCCCATTTCCAGCATCACTCCAACACATTATCCTTGAGTAATCATGCTAAATTGATAATTTGGTACATATCAAACACAAATGAAAGATATTTGGATCATTAAATGAAGCTTAACACTGGCATGTCTTAAGGTCAATATTAGGTCAAAAATGGCAAAAAAATAAACGTCTTTCTCTAGAAACTCGTCAGTCAATCATTGTTTTGAGGAATGAAGGCCATACAATGCTTGAAATTGCCAAAAATACTGAAGATTTCATAGAAAGGTGTACACTACAGTCTTCAAAGACAAAGGACAACTGGCACTAACAAGGACTGAAAGAGACGTGGAAGGCCAGATGTACAACTAAACAAGAGGATAAGTACATCAGAGTCTCTAGTTTGAGAAATAGACGCCTCACATGTCCTCAGCTGACAGCTTCATTGAATTCTACCCGCTCAACACCAGTTTCATGTACAACAGTAAAGAGAAGACTCAGGGGTGAAGGCCTTATGGGAATAATTGCAAAGAAAAAGCCACTTTTGAAACGGAAAAAAAAAGAAAAGGTTAGAGTGGGCAAAGAAACACACATTGGACAACAGATAATTGGAAAAGAGTGTTATGGATCTTAACCCCATTGAGCTTTTGTTGGATCAGCTAGACTGTAAGGTGTGTGAGAAGTGCCCGACAAGAGTCACATCTATGGCAAGTGCTACAGGAAGTGTGGGGTGAAATGTCACCTGAGTATCTGGACAAACTGACAGCTAGAATAACAATCTGCAAAGCTGTCATTGCTGCATGTGGAGAATGCTTTGATGAGAAATCTTTAAGTAGTTTAAGAAGTTCTGAACAGTTTTTTAAAATAGTAAAAGTAATTTTTCACATTATTAATGTCCTGACTATACATTATGATCAGTTGAATGCCACTTTGGTGAATAAAAGTACCAATTTCTTTCAATAAGTGCAAAATTTGTACATTATTCCAAACTTTTGGCCACTATATATATATATATATATATATATATATATATATATATATATATATATACACACACACACACACACACACATACACCTACACACTGGTGGCCAAAAGTGTGTGTGTGTGTATATGTATATGTATATATATATATATATATATATATATATATATATATATATATATATGGTTTTATGAGGAATAAGGTTTATAATGAGGAATAAGATTTGTAATTTTTTCCGAGCTATGAAGTTGGAGACATTTATGAGGCATGTTTCCATATAGTCTTTTTTTTCTTTGCATGCCCTGACTTGGTTGTACAACCAAACCTTTCTAACTGTATACTCCTCCAGCGCCGGCCACAGATGAATAAAAAATAAAAAATATCAGCAACTATTTGCAATGATTATTAATATGCCTCTTTTTAAACTTTTAAAAAAATCTTTGAAGCATCAAATTTGTGTTTATTTCAAGTGTTATATTAGGCTTTATAATTATAATAGATTTTTTTAATACAAGAACATACTTTGGAATCATGTGATGTATGGATGTTGATTTATGAATTAAATTGCATTCGTGTCTAAACTGTTGTAGATCTGGATGTGTCAGAGTTTGGTAAAGCACCATGCTCAGTTTGTCAAGCTGCTTGCTGGGCCAGAAAGACAGAGCTGTCTGTATCAGATCAAGAGAATATTGGGACACTGTTGCAGGTACACAAATAGATTGCCCATATGCTGCTTTGTGTAGGACCTTCTCCAAAAGGAATCTCTAGTCACAGAGACAATTTAAACTTTAGAGATAATTACCTGCTGCAGATAATTGCTTCTGTTATTAGAGCAGCACGTATAGTTTGTTAAGGCGTTTGTGTCTGTTTCAGGATGCTACAAGCATGTAATGATGACAGTCAGAATGTGGCGGTCCCGATGCGAATGCTGGAGGTCTTCTCCTCTGAAAGAACCTACTTGCCATTTTTACAGGATGCAAGCTGTGTCACTGTACTTATTGAGCAAATTTTTCACTACATGGTACAGAAAGGTACAACTTTTGCCTTATGTTGGAATTGTCTTTTTTTTTTCCTTTTTTTTTTAACGTTAAGGCTATATATGCTTTATATACAGTTAGGTACAGTACATATGGTTCTTTCTTTAATTTAGTGAAAGTTTGCATCATATTTCTTAATCTGTTTTTTGCCATTCTCTCGTTTAGGATACTACAGATCTCTGTATGTTTTGGTGAATCACAAGTTGCCATCAAGTCTGGAGTACAGCGATTCTCCCTCCATTCCACTGGCACACGTGCTGCTAGAACATACGCTCAAACCTCTGCACTTTACATACAGCTCATGCCCTCCAGATGCCAGGTATGTTTGCCAATAGGTACATGTGGAGAACAAATAAACCAGCTCACAGTTTTCATTGCCTTTACAGTGCACGCTCTACATGCTCAATAGTGTTACCCTGGATGGCCACGGAGAGCACTCAGTTTGAGCTGTTAGTGGAATGTCTTTGTTATATTGTGTGAGTGGTGGATGGGTCCCCCTGTAAAAGATTGCCCACTAACCCCTTATTGGATTGGAGACCCTTCACTTTATCCTTCCAAGGGACCTATGGGTGGTAATTACCTCACTGCTGTGTTTACAGTGAGTAGTAAAATCCAGGCAGACCAATTGACTCAACATGCAATGTTTACTCAACATTTACCCTCCCTTCTAACATTCTGATTGACGAACACTGCTGTTTTCTTTTCTTTTCACTCTGAAGAACGCCAAGAGTGCGAGAGAAGAATCTTGTGCATACAGTCCTTTCTCTCTGTCTCACACACACACACACACACACACACACAGACAAACCAGCCAGATGTTGTTCTTTTTCATGTATGTGAAAGCTTCAGATCAAAATTTGTCTTATAATTTACTCTGAACTTTAATTAAATTTTATTGGAATTTTATGTTTAGACATAAAAGAATGACAAAAAAAATGCTAAATAAATAGATGCATGCCAGATTTTAAATGTTGTAAAGCTGCTTTCCTTGCTGATCATAGAGAATTGTGTGGTTTGTTGTCTCATAGATACAGACTTCATATTAGGTGAATACATTGTGGGGAAAAAAGAGAGGCTTTGCCCCATCATGTAATTGCGTATGGCGTAGTGGGCTAAAGCACTGCACTGCTGAGCAGAAGGTTGTTGGTTCGAGCCACACAGCCACCACCATTGTGTCCTTGAGCAAGGCACTTAACTCCAGGTTGCTCCGGGGGGATTGTCCCTGTAGTAAGAAAGTCGCTTTGGATAAAAGTGTCTGCCAAATGCATAAAATTAAAACATTTAAATGCATATGTAACCTAACTATACATAACTACACTGTTGTGAAGATGTAGTTCAAACGTCAATTAAGGCCAGTATTGATTGTACTGGTGTAAATCATGTTAATCCTAGTAAATATGGGAGATGCTTACATATTAAGTGGATATAGAGTATGACATATAGAATTTGATTAAACAATGTTATGTCCTTATTTAAAATGGAGAGAAAGATGTGTAATGAGGAAAAAAAAATATTAAAGGGGACCTATTATGCAAAATTAACTTTTACATGGTGTTTGTACATAAATGCGAGTCAGCAGTGTGTGTGTACACAACCACCCTACAATGATAAAAGTCCACCCGTTCCTTTCTTAGATTTCTATTAATCAAAAACAGTATCAAAATGAATGGTTTTCGTTTCTGCTCTAAAATGACGTCACTTTAGAGCAGGCCTCGCCCACGACTGGTGAGAGACTCTTGGGGTGTTTTGAGCTGAAACTTCACAGACACATTCTGGGGACTACTGAGACTTATGGCACTTTTCCATTGCATGTTACATAGTGTTAATTTTGTCACCTATTTTTAATTTAGTCTTAGTCTTAGTCTTATGCCAAATGTCCTGGTTAGTTTTAGTCATATTTAGTCATTCACATATCTTTTTTTGTTAGTCAAGTTTTAGTCGACTAAAAGTCTCGTCATTTTAGTCTAGTTTTAGTCAAAAGAGAATTTAAGGTATCTTAGTCAAGTTTTAGTCAACTAAAAGTCTCGTCATTTTAGTCTAGTTTTAGTCAAAAGAAAACTCAATATATCTTAGTCAAGTTTCAAAACATTTTAGTCTTTTTTTAAATAAATTATTTCTGAGATTAATTCTGAGATAACCATTTCAGTCAAATAATGTTTCACACATCTCAAATATTGGTTAAATATCATAATTACCTGACAAAATACACGTTGAATGATTTGTTGAATTCACTTTGTTAAACGTGTCTGGTTTTCTGATTTAAGAGACACATTCACAAATGATGAACTTGTTCTGAAGAGTATTTTATTAAGCAAATAAGTTACATAAAATATATATAACCTGCATAATGTATGTGCCACAACACCATAGCTAACTGGTTAATTTACAGCGTAGATGCCTAAAATCAGCATTAGCTTATGAGACGTATATTTAAGTTAACTTCCTGAATGTGTGGGTGGTTAGCCTTTAGATGTCGCTTAAGGTTGGTGGTGTTTTTCCCGGTATTGTTTATCCGCAGTGCTTCCCGTCAGTTATAATGACACATTCTGACTTTTTGTCAATATCATTGTACCTAAAATGCGGCCAAATATCGAGCCTCTTCCTTCTACCTAGCATGTCGTCGGCGCTCGTCGCGTGTTCGCCACTGTCTATGATTGTTGTGTTCTTGCTCCATGTAGTTTCGTGTTGCAGCCACAGGAGTATGAGACCTGTAACCGTTACTAGAGCAACAGCGCGAACTCAATCGGAATATTTTGAAGGCGTAACAGCTGAATATTCAATCTCATGTTGAAAAAGTAGAGACGATTGTATACGAAAATGAAGAGAGATTTTATCTTAGTTTTTATTTTATGCAAAACATTTTAGTCTAGTCTTTTTTCGTCAACAATAATGCATGTTAATTTAGTCTTAGTCAGCGTTTTTGGACATTGGTGCAGTCTCGTCTTAGTCATGGAAAAAAGAGGTCGTTGACGAACATATTTAGTCTCGTCTCGTCTGACGAAATTAACACTAATGTTACAGTTTGACTCAACTACTCGCTTTACATTCTGAGCTTGCATTTCCACTGCAGTTTAGTACCACATCAATGTGGGTGGGATTATAGGCTAATCATCATAGTTGCGCCACCTCTACTGCTATGACATCATCTTAAACACGAAGTGACCAAAACAATAACACAACCTCTAGCTGGAAGCTACTTGCTCATTGTGCTGCATAAAGCAGTTGTTGCATGGTGATTTTACACAAGTGTAACAGTTAAATTGGCCTGGTTGTTTTAGAAGCAAGCTTCCAGTAGCTGGTCAACTAAATAAAGTGAGGCTTTCAAGCAGAGTATAGAGTTAACGTAACAAAACATACCATCCTCCCTTGTGGCTGAGTCCAGGGCACTCTCCCTCCCATTGCTCACTGATTTAGATAGAGACCATTTGGTCGAACCACTTCCACTTTCCCTTGATGGTTCTGTAGTCACTTTAAAACATTTTTGTAACTTTTCCCTACACTGTTGGTAGGTCCGGTGGTAGCCATGTGCGGCCAACAGCTGAGACACTTCCTCATTCGCTCATCACTAACGAGTGGACCGTCTGCACCTCGTTTATTGACCACGGCGCGAATTTGCTCACAGCCATTTCTTTTTTCACAATTTGAAATGTGCTTGAACAAATTATACTGTTATCGCTGTTGCTAACTTTAAAACTAGCGGGTTGATGTCACTTGTCGGAAATCCAGTGACGCTGTTAGTGACTATCCTCCCTGACCAATCAATGATCTGCAGGATTTTGATGTCTTATTTAGTATCGGCTCGGCTCGCTTGGAACCTCAACCGAGGTGGTACTAAAAAAAGTATCAGGTACTATCCACAGTGGAAAACCCCAAAAAAGCGAGCTGAGTCTAGTTGAATCCAGATGTACCGTGCAGTGGAAAAGCCCCATTATATTACATCTTGTAAAATGGGGCATAATAGGTCTCCTTTAAGTGATTACTTTGGTTCACACAAATATTTTCTGTCACCCTCACTCGTTTCTTTCTTTCTTTTTCTCTTCTCATTAACAGACAGTTTGTGTTTTCGGCCTTCACTGAGGACTTCATTTCAGCGCCTTTTACTGAACAAATCTATAATTTCTTCGTGCCAGCTTTGGCAGATCCAAGACTAGCTTTCCCTTTCCAGAACTTCCTTTGGTCGCTCCAGGTCACCATAGCCTCTTCTGCCCAGGCCCGAGCTCAGGCCCCCTGGCTCTTTTACTTTGTACTATCTGTTGGAGAAACAGGACTGGGTAAGTTCATGTGTCTCTGTGTGTGAGGATTTTTGTAAGAGAGTTAAAACTACAATGTAACATATACAGCGCTTTACTTTTTCCACATTTTGTTATGTTACAGCCTTATTCCAAAATGGATTAAATTCATTATTTTCCTCAAAATTCTACAAACAATACCCCATAATGACAATGTGAAAGAAGTTTGTTTGAAATCTTTGCAAATATATTAAAAAAATTATAATAAAAAAATCACATGCACATAATTATTCACAGCCTTTGCCATGACACTCAAAATTGAGCTCAGGTGCATCCTGTTTCCACTGATCATCCTTGATGTTTCTACAACTTGATTGGAGTCCACCTGTGGTAAATTCAGTTGATTGGACATGATTTGGAAAGACACACCTGTCTATTTTAGGTCCCACAGTTAACAGTGTATGTCAGAGCACAAACCAAGCAATGAAGTCCAAGGAGTTGTCTGTAAACCTCCGAGACAGGATTGTATCAAGGCACAGATCTGGGGAAGGATACAGAAAAATGTCTGCAGCATTGATGGTCCTAATGAGCACAGTGGCCTCCATCATCCGTAAATGGAAGAAGTTTGGAACCACCAGGACTCTTCCTAGAGCTGGCCGCTTAGCCAAACTGAGCGATCGGGGGAGAAGGGCCTTAGTCAGGGAGGTGAACAAGAACCTGATGGTCACTCTGACAGAGCTCCAGCATTTCTCTGTGGAGAGAGTAAAACCTTCCAGAAGAATAACCATCTCTGCAGCACTCCACCAATCAGGCCTGTATGGTAGAGTGGCCAGACAGAAGCCACTCCTCAGTAAAAGGCACATGACAGCCCATCTGGAGTTTGCCAAAAGGTACCTGAAGGACTCTCAGACCATGAGAAACAAAATTCTCTGGTCTGATGAAACAAAGATTGAACTCTTTGACCTGAATTGCAAGCGTCATGTCTGGAGGAAACCAGGCACCGCTCATCACCTGGCCAATACCATCCCTATAGTGAAGCATGGTGGTGGCAGCATCATGCTGTGGGGATGTTTTTCAGCGGCAGGAACTGGGAGACTAGTCAGGATCAAGGGAAAGATGAATGCAGCAATGTACAGAGACATCCTTGTTGAAACCCAGCTCCAGAGCTCTCTGGGGCGAAGGTTCATCTTCCAACAGGACAACGACCCCAAGCACACAGCCAAGATAACAAAGGAGTGGCTACGGGACAACTCTGTGAATGTCCTTGAGTAGCCCAGCAAGACTTGAACCCGATTGAACATCTCTGGAGAGATCTGAAAATGGCTGTGCACCAACACTCCCCATCCAACCTGATGGAGCTTGAGAGGTCCTGCAAAGAAGAATGGGAGAAACTGCCCAAAAATAGGTGTGCCAAGCTTGTAGCATCATACTCAAAAAGACTTGAGGCTGTAATTGGTGCCAAAGGTGCTTCAACAAAGTATTGAGAAAAGGCTGTGAATACTTATGTACATGTAATTTTTTTATTTATTTTTTTCCCAGTTTTTTATTTTGAATAAATTTGCAAAGATTTCAAACAAACTTCTTTAACGTAGAATTTTGAGGAATATAATTGATAATAGTAATAAAACTATAGATTTGCTTGGAACTCCCACTGTAAATATGTGATGTATTTTTTTTCTAATAATGTAATGTTTGAGTATATTGTCCTGTATGTTCCTTTTGTCATTAAGATGTTTATATTTGTATAGGTTCACTCTCAGAGGAAGGGTTGCTGTTGTACTTGAATACTCTACAAACTCTTTTGCCATTGTTGCCTGTAACGGACTGTAACAGTAGAACTGACATCAACAGTGATTCCGAAGATGAGGAAGCAACTACTCTAAAGCCTCACACAGCACAGGTGAAGATACACACTCTCTGCTTACCACATTTATGAAAATAAATTATTCACACACCTGTTATATGTATACAATATGATGCATTTGATGGGATTGATAAAATTCTGTTTGTTTTTTTCTGAAGGATGGCAGTTGGATATCTGTGCATTACATAACAGAGGAATGTGTTCAGAAGTTGGACACCAAACAGCAGACTAACACTTTGCTAACATTAGTGTGGAGAGACTCGGCAAGTGAAGACATCTTCACCATGATGGCCTCCATTTGTCACACTCTGATGGTGCAACACCGTATGATGGTGCCCAAAGTCAGGTAAGATCACACATAATCCATCTAAAACAAAATAACCTTGTTGTTTCTTTCAACCCATGGGACCCAGATTCACTTGCACTCTCTCACTCTCTTATTGCAAGGCAAGTTAGATGTACTGTACTGCTCTAATCAATATTAAGAGAAACAGTAAAAGTGGAGTAAAAGATATAGATGTCATTTGAATCTGAATGGGATGCACTTTTATATAAAACAGATACCCAAACATCAATCTGTCCCCATATCCGATTGCAGGTTGCATTTCTTTTTTTTTAATCTTTACTTCTGTTGTTCCTCTGCTTATTAAAATCCGAAAGCAGTAACATTGCTAATGAAACAGTCAGCCAGTTAGGTCTCATCGTACTGTGGTTCTGTTTTATTGCCGGGGCAAGAAGTGGACGGTTTCAGTTGCTGTCACTCATCAATTAGTGTGATGAGCTCTACACTCAATCAACTTTGCTTTATCTACATCTGGTTCTGCCATGCTGACAAAATGAGAGCAGGATATCAGCAGAAAGGATGGAAGAATGAGGGAAAATTATGGAGAGAGGTGGCATGATAGACAGAAGAATGGAAAGGAGTACTGGTTTAATGAGAGAGATGTCTGACTGGTTAACCAACTGTGCACTTAGAGGTGGTGTCAATCAACAGGACCTGTTCTAGACATTAAGAGGCCCTAGTTGGAGGCCCCCTTCCCTCACAAAACATATTTCTTGTTTGGAAACTGAAAGAATGTATTATGTTAGAGTAGTAAAGTAAACATAATTTTTACTACAGAGTAGTTCACACAGTTAACACTAAAATAGTTATGTAGGCCCGCACAGACATATCTGTGCCTGACTAGATGTAATGCATATTGGTTCGATTAGTTTTTTTTGGAATGGTCGAAATATATTTATTTTTTTTTACTTATTTTTATTAATTACTGTGGTATGACATGCAACAAAGTGTTGCTCATTCAAATAATCACTGCTTCAAACAGTATAATTTATTTCAAATATTTGATGCATAAACTTTGCACGCTTTCACAAATCGAATAAAAAATAAAATAGTTTTCCTCTTGTTCTTCCTCAAAAGTGCTTATTGTTGCAGCCTGGTAACTTTTAAAAACGTTGTTACCTGAAAAGCTGGTAAAACATGTGCACCACTGTCTTACATGTGTTGCATTGCAGCCAGCCATTCAGAATGGATTACCTGCCAGCTCTTTCCATTTTTCTGCATCATGCTTGCTGTTAATGGTCATAGGCATGCTGTCCGAGACGGTTTTGTCTTTTAGAAGTACAGCAACTAAAACATAAGGTAGTGCAAAATAAACAATCCCATATCTATAGCACATTTTGATATTATTTCATACTTTAATGACTATAATTTTAGAAGTATATTCATGTCACAATCAATTATAACCATTTGTAAATCTCCAACACCAAAGAATAGGCATTTTATTATTTCCTGCTTTGAAATAAATGAATCTAATAAATATAAATACATTTAATAAAAGTTTATATTAATAATCATTGTACTGGTTTAAAAAAAGACCACTGAATAGCCTTTTAGAGGAATGTATCGCATTGTGTTTCCCTTAAGAAACGTGCTGAATTCAGTGTTTCTAGTCAAAAGCTCAACAACTTCAAGCTGGTTCATTCAAAGAAGACAAAGAAAAACAAACCATATATACAATGAATCAATATTTAACACCTTCATACATAACAATAACCTCTCCAGAATATGTTTTCACATGTATCCTTTTCCTTCTGCTGATTTTTTTTCCTCCATTTATTTATTTGGTGATATTTTTATATTTTACTGCTTCGTCCAGAAGAGAAGGCTTTTATCATAAATTCTGCCTTAAGTACTTTATCATTATTGGATATCTGTACAAAATAATTAGCTGGCCTAGGAAGATTAATTCCTGCAGGAGTAGATGGGATAGTTTTACAAGAGGCATAACAGCTGGCTCTGATTTACAACCTTTAAAGAAGAGCCAGTGAGCACGCAAACTTGGTCCGCTTTTGAACATTATCATATTTTAAACCATAGCGTATTGCTGTATTTTAGACTATACAAGGTATGTATAGTATCAAAGTGGTGTTAGAGTAAATAGAATGCTAAGTCCTTGTCCGTGGAAAGGTCTCATTAACAATGTATGTTTTGCCTGATGTTTTTTTTTTTGCTATATAAAGACACTTAAAAAAAAATTATTTAAGAGTTGTATGCAGAGAACACAAAGATAAAATGAGGAACACATAAAGATAAAACAATTTCTTGTTAGTATAAGAGATTTGATTGTCTAAAAAACAGTCATTACCCTTGCATAATCCTTTTTATCGGTGTAGTTGCTAATACTTCTTTTCAAATAATTTATTTGTTCATTTATTTACAATTACACATTTACATTTCAATTTTGGACCAGCTTCTCAGAAAAATCAGAGTGAAGTCTTTTTGTTGGTGTATCCTACTTTTGTTGTGTTACATTCCAGTTATCAGTGCAAGTTCTGCTATTTTTATTAGTGTTATTATATAAGTGCTGCTTGACAGTAGTACTGCACATAGGGTGAAAAAAACTCAAAAGTGTAACCAAATGAGCATTTAAGGTGGATGTACACATTCTTACCTTAACCCTAATCTTTTTTTCTCTCCCAATTACTTCCAATTTATTCTTTCACTCCCTTACACAAAACAAGCATGCAGTAACTAGCAGAGTGATTTCTCACACCCTGGTGTCATGGCTGTTAGACTTAATGACTTGGGTGACCTAAACGCAGTATCTAATTTGTGATTGCAACACTGCTTCAACGGGCAGGCAGTTGGGGCTATGCAACATTGTCTCTCTGCCTGTCATTAACTTAAATGGAGCCCCCACAGGAACCACTGGTCTGTTTACGACCCTGGAGCAGACTGCTAGTTTACTAATGGAAGATGCTTCACCTAAATAAAGCTTAATGGCTCATTTAATCTTTCCTGTGGTCACAAACACAAAGACGAGTTGTGAGGTGGGCTAGAAATTCCAGTTCACTGGGTCATTTTTTTTTTATGTAAGTGCTGGAAATTTGGGAAGTTTAGGGTTTATGGGCAGGAGATGTGGTAATTTGATAATTTAGAGATATGAATAATTCATATCAGAACTGTGAGTGAAAGTATTTGCGAATCATGTTTAGTAAGTATAGATTTCGTATAATCAGATACTTTAATCTTTCAGCTCTTATACTTCAGCTAGAAACCTTTATGCTGTCTTTTTTGTCTTTTTCAGGCTTTTGTACAGTTTAGCCTTTAATGCTCGCTTTCTTAGACACCTGTGGCACTTAATCACATCCATGAAGACTAAAATGATCACAGGGTGAGTTTTCTACATTGTCCTTTTTGTTGTTTGAAATTGTACCTGAATGTGATTCGATTGATCATATTTTTTCTCTCTTCATTCACACACTCTATTTGTAGGTCTATGGTTCTCCTGTTGCAGGTGATGTCTCGAGGTTCTCCAATGTCTCTGGAAGACTCTAACAGGATTATCCCGCTTTTCTATCTCTTTAGTTCACTCTTCAGTCATTCACTTATCTCTGTGCATGACAGCGAGTTCTTTGGCAGTTCAGCAGATGGTAAAAATCTATTCTGTTTACTCATTCTGCAAAAATATAGAAAATAGATTGGAAGTATTGGATGAAACTAGGGTTGCCAATCGATTATAATCAGAGCTGGCAAAATTAACGTGCCAGCGCATGTGATTTAAGTAAAGTTTAACGCTTTAATTTTTCTTTACCATTAATACAGAATAAACCAGAATAAATACTGGTTGGAAGGGCAGAACCTTTGCGATGTGGCTGCCCTGAGTCATTACACTGACACATGCACCACAAACACACAAAGCCGTGATTCAGTGATAAAGTGATAGGGAAAGGAGCTCAACGCTGTTTGTTTTACAAAACAAGCCTAGATGGAACTTGTGACAGATATCAAGTATTTTTCAGCCTTGGTAAGGTACATTTTAATCACCGCATTTTATTCCCTAAGAAGGAATTCCATTTTGACAGGAAAAGAAGTATATTTAGAGTCAAATTTCAGCACTTTCAAAATCTGCTATTAATTGCGATTAACTATGAAAACGTGTGCGATTACTTGCAGTTGAAAAGGTTCACATGCAGTAACTTTGACAGCTCTAGATTATTTCATCTCTGAAATACTGACGCACATCTCTCACTGCAATTAATTCTGTCCCCTTTTCATTATTTTGGCCTTATTTATTTTTCTGCACTCTTTAAACATTTTGCTTTAAGCCTATAAAAATATGTACTGTATATTCAAACTACAAATTTTTCATTGTTTGTTTGGGCAGGTCAGTGCCAGTTGTCGATGATGCCCTTCTCTCTAGCAGAGTTGGTGACTTTGTCACGATGTTTGAGGGATGCCTGTCTGGGCATCATTAAGCTGGCATATCCTGAGACTAAGACAGAGCACAAAGAAGAGTATGTAGCAGCGTTCCGCAGTGTTGGAGTGAAAACCAACAGCCAAGTACAGCAGCGGATTCAAGCTCAACAGAAACGATGGGTCCAGCTCTTTAAGGTGATTCACTATACATCTGCATCTCAGACCCTCTTAGTGCCAGGCAAAATTAATGCAAAATGCACTTGCATAAGGTGCTGTAATTGAAAGGGATTAAATATTACTAGGAATGAGAAATGTGTCACTATCCTTTATTCCCTATTTATTAGGGCTGATGTCCTTAGTGGATGATAAGCAGTACTTTTATACGGGGCGCTGTATTAGCAGTGCTAACAACGTCTTTGATGACCTAATTAGATGTGTTGACAATTAATGAGGCGAATAGTCTCAGCATCTGTTAGGGCTATCAGTGCTGATCAGCCAAGCAGGAAGGCCACTCACTCTGGAAATTAATAGGTTGTTTGCCAAGACTAAGTGATCTGAATAACGACATTAGGATATTAGTCAGCTATCCCCACTCTCTCTCTTCCTTCATCGTTGTCTTCCTCATTTCACTTTGATCCTAGTGTCTTTGTTTCCATCCACATGTCAACATACAATGTTTTCTCATTATTCTTGTGGTTAAACCAGATCTCTTTGCTCTGAATTGAAAATATTACTTTTGTAATCCTTTTGGGATTTACCTCATTGACCTATTCTTGTCCCTCCATTTAACAACAGCTTTTCTTAAGCTGATCTGCAGAGCTTTGGAACAATGTCAGTCAACATTTAAAAAAATTATATTTTATCAATATATGTCTTAGTGATGCATCAATATAAAATTAATGTAAAAAATTTAATAACATTGTATTGCAGTGTTGTAGTCTTATTTAGAAATTTCACTTGTGGGGCTTTTCCACTACACGGTACAACTCGACTCAACTCGACTCTGCTCACTTTTATGGGGTTTTCCACTGTGGATAGTACCTGGTACCTGATCCTTTTTTAGTACCACCTCGGTCGAGGTTCCAAGCGAGCCAAGCCGATACTAAATGTGACGTCAAAACCCTGCAGATTACTGATTGGTCAGGGAGAATCGTCACTACCAGCATCACTGGATTTCCGACACGTGACATCAACCTGCTAGTTTTAAAGTTAGCAAGAGTAATAACAGTATCATTTGTTCACGTGACTTTCGATTGTGCAAAAAGAAATGGCTGGGCGCAAAACCATGTCATGGTCAATAAACGAAGTGCATACGGTCCACTCGTTAGTGATGAGCAAAATGATAAAGTCTCCCAGGAAGTGTCTCAGCTGTTGGCCACACACGGCTACCACTGGACCTACCAACAGTGTAGGGAAAAGTAAAAAAAAAAAACTTAAAAGTGACTACAGAACCATCAAGGGAAAGTGGAAGTGGTTCGACCAAATGGACTCTATCTAAAACGCCGAGCAATGGGAGGGAGAGTGCCCTGGACTGGTGTTGATCCACGATGGAGGATGGTATGTTTTGTTACGTTAACTCTATACTCTGCTTGAAAGACTCACTTTATTTAGTTGACCAGCTACTGGAAGCTTGCTTCTAAAACAACCAGGCCAATTTAACTGTTACACTTGTGTAAAATCACCATGCAACAACTGCTTTATGCAGCACAATGAGCTAGTAGCTTACAGCTAGTGGTTGTGTTATTGTTTTGGTCAGTTTGTGTCACGTTTAAGATTATGTCATGGCAGTAGAGGCGGCGCAACTATGACGATCAGCCTATAATCCCACTCACGTTGAGGCGGCACTAAACTGCAGTGGAAATGCAAGGTCAGAATGTAAAGGGAGTTGAGTCGATCCGTAACGTGCAGTGGAAAAGTGCCACATATGCATTGAGAAATCTCAGCGTGATTAAGGCAGAAGGAGGAAAGTCCCACTTTACAGTTAAAAGATCCTTTTTTGGCGACATTTGAGCTGAAGAAGAACCATTTATAAAAACATTGTTGTCAGATTTTATTGCTGATTTTGAAATATGATATTTTATCTTTATCTTGATTATACCATACCTTATTGAGATTTCAGTATTTCCCCATTCAAGTAGATAGGAGCTGTACTTGTATCAATAGAATTTAGTTTCCCATTAGGTGAAAAAATTATGGCTGCTGAGTGACCTCACTTTGCTTTAAAGGGAATTTGGTCTAAATGCTCTCCTTAAAGCAATGTCTTCATTAAGAAAATCGGAATCTTTGCTAAAAACCCAGGGGCTGCACAGTTTTAAAATGCTCTTTTGCAAACCTAAAGGTCAGTTTTCACTGAGATTGACAAATTGCACATAACGTTTGAGTAATTATTTTGAAAGTTATTTCTGCAAGTGACTTGTTCTGAGTGAAGCACCTTGTTAAGTGAAGGTTTGGTGTTTGGGTTCTCCTAGATGAGTTAGTACAGCATACAAAAGGCTCTGATAGAATTCCACAAAAAAGGGCGGCAAATGCCTCCTGTCAGCTAAAACGACCCATTAAAGAAGTAAGAGCAGGAGAAATGCATTTCCCAAATTGAATGTGCAATTTACAGTCAGCTCTAACGATGTTGACCCCTCACACACTAATGTTTGCCTGCAGCCATGGGCCGTCCCTCCGGATGTTTTATCACTCCTATTGTCGAGCTATCTATTTAATTGAAAGAAGTTAATTGAATGAAAATGATCAACTAAGCTTGTATTAATATTGCTAATGGAACTTTCTTCTTGGCCGTGTTTGGAGAGGGATGTCACCATAGGAGTTTTGGAGAGACCCATTAAGGCCTGCACTTAACCCGATGTGCTAATTAAGCAATGCTTATTCATTCCACTTAGACAAGAAGAGCATTCGGACCCCCTGTCCCACATAGCCACAGCAGCAGAGTTTTTCTCTTGCCATTATTATGGACTCTCTGGTGTTAGCGTGCCTTGGTGAGAGATTGATTGGTATTTTCTAGAAATGGCCAGAGGTTTGTTTGACACTCTAGGAGGAAAAAAAAAAAAAGACATTGAATGGGATGTAGAGATTAATTGCCCAATGTTTGAAGACAATGAACTTAAATCCCCAATTGGTGTTTTTTATTTATTTATTTATTTTGTATTATTCATTAGAAGCAGCTAGCCTAGGCTTAGTCCATAAAATTTTGCCATTTTCACGCCATCTCATCATTGTTCAGTGCATGTTTCGTCTAAGCGGCTACGAGTTAAACCTTTTTGTGACATATTATGGATACAGAAGGTCTTTAGGCCTCTAAATCGAATTTGAAATTCGAAAAACGAACGGTTATGAAGTCATTTTGAACAAAATCTTTCCAAAAAGAAGGTGTTTTTGTGTTAGTTACTTTAGTTCGTAGTAGCTCACCTCGGCGAACCTTTAGGAGAACTTATAACCGGCTGCTAAACACCTTACTGCCATTGGTGCATGTCATCAGTAGGTGTGACCTATGTTTGTGTAGAGACCATTTTCCAAGGCCAATTTTTAGGGATTCAAGCCTGAAGGGCTATCAGCAAATATTTGATGTATGTTGTAAATTTTTACACTATGAAAATAGCTTGTATATGACCTAAATTCCATGATCGTCAGTAATATGTATTATGGTGTAGAATTAAAAATTCATTCATACATATTTCATCCAGAAATATGTATGAATGAACCTGGCATCATCCATGTTTCGTGTTCTTTCCGACAACAAAGCACTTGAATGCGACATTCTCATCACTTTCCAAAACATGCTGTTATAGAGTGTTTTTGGTAGAGTAAAACGCCATTCCAGTGTGGAAGAGAGGTGTAAATGTAGCAAAATCAATGCTTTTCCAGTAGGGCTGCAACTTAACGATTATTCTGTTAATCGATTAATCTAACTTAATCTAAACTTAGATTATTGGAACGATTATTCAACTATTCAGCGATTATTGCAACGCTTAGTCATTAGCTATTAACTGTTTATTCAGCTTGTGCCTGACTTAAATGGCTGTATTAAATGTGCTTACTAACAATAAAGAGGACAAAATCATCTTCTAAAAATACCACTAAATGACATTCTCTGAATTAACGGGGGGAAAAGTAAAGATATTCACTGCCAATTCACTCTTGTTTTCCATTTAAAAATGTCTAAAAATCCTTAAAACAAGATAAATTGACTTGAGAAGCAACATATAAGATATTTAGACTTGCTTTATATATATATATATATATATACACACACACAAGATCAATTCTCTAAAAGCAAGTCTAAATATCTTAAGTGCTGCTTCTCAGGTGAATGCATCTTTTTTTTAAAGGATTTTTTGATATTTTAAAATAATTGTATTTTTAATATTATATTCATCATTCTCAGATAACAATTCTTTCTTCTGCAGTATAGCTGCTAAAGTAAATGAATTTTGTTTTAAAGGAGTTTTGAATATTTATATTGGAAAACAAGCCAAAACAAAAACAAACCAAAAACATATTTTGTTGCAGTGTATAATGGGGTGAAGACTCTCCTCTCTCACCTTTCTGTTCACTTCAATCCATCTTTAACTCTCAAAAAAAACAAACTCTCTTATTAATAAAGCTGCGTATTGCCACATTTCTTTACAGTAATAAATGCACAGTGACATATTTATGATTCAAGAAGTCGCAAGCCATCACGTAATAATCTAGCTGTAGCAAGTGTATGCGCTTGAGGGACGAGCGTTCCCACAACTGAGTGTGGGTGCAGTTTCAATCTTTCCCCCTTAGATCGGGACACTTCATTCAACTCATAGACGAGGCGCTGACCACACAGAAAAAAAAAAGTCTCTGAGTTTGTAGTTATTACACGATCTGCTTCCGTATTATTTGAACTTTAATAAAGCTATAATGCATTAAATATAATTGCATTTAAGATGTATGCCTGGGTGTTTCCTTTAAAAACGCTTGACATACAAGTTTTGCTTCAGCGGAGTGGCAGCTCCAGCTCCACTTATTCCACAATGAGAGTGCTTCTGTAGTTTCTTTATTTTTGCATTATAATTCCCTCATACTTCGCAATCTACATCACCTGAAGCTGTGAAAGTTTAGAGTGCATCTGGACTGTGAGCTATGTTTTTTTTTCCTCTCCTCAGTTAAGCGAGAGCTGCCGTGCTGCTCTCGCCCTCCATCATTACAGTTTAATGTGATCTCATGTTACATTAAATGAGATCAAACGACTTTTCGACAATGAAAATTTTTGTCTACAGTTTTTTTTTTTTATTGCTGACGCTGTTGATAACATTGACTAATCGTTTCATCCCTACTTTCTAGCTGAAAACATATTGGTGATGCATTTTTGTTAGTTGTTTTCACAAGGGTACTACTACTACTGTTCTTAAAATGTGCTGAATATTATGTTTTGAATGTGTGTTATAAAAGGTGATTACCAACCTTGTGAAAATGTTGAAAGCACGAGATATTCGAAGACCTTTCTGTCCATCGGGTCACTGGCTCTCTGATGAGGTGAACATCAGGGCTGACAAGGTAATTTAAGAATAAAAATATGTGTTTTATACCTGTTATAGAATTATATTTGATTCACAACAGAGGGATGAAACAGACTGTTAAATTCAAGAATCTAAGGACAGCAGTGTTTTTATTAACAGTAAATACTTGATTAAACTTGATAAAGGCAGAGTCCTTGATTAGTGTTACATTCTGTTATTGAATGGAAAGTGTTAAATTTTTAAAGAATAAATGCTATTTATTTTGAATTGAAATGTGATGTACTTGCAAAACTGTTATGTGTGTTGTAGGTGACTCAGCTCTATGTGCCCTCCGCAAGACATGTGTGGAGAGCAAGGAGAATGGGACGTATTGGACCGCTTCAGTCCACATTAGATGGTAAGATTTGATTTGAAGAACAACCACATGTGAATCTGAATGTGTGTTTATGAAGTGTCAATTTGTTCTAAGTGAAGCCTCCAGTGTTATGGAATGAAAACAAACAAAATGTATTAAAACAACAAGAAAAATAAAAAACATAGTTTAACTTTCATGAAGCCATTTCATTACAAATCAAGACAGAACAATCCAGAGGGTGTTAAAGTTAAGTAGCAACCATGCATCTGATATTTTCCATGCCACCCTTGAGCACATGTGCTTAAAAATTCAATTAGCCAAAGGCAGGACACATCTGGCTGCCTGTTTGTCTGAACCTTTTTCATTTCCCTAAATGGACTTTCGAGGTAGTGACGAATGGCTCCTGTATTGACCATGCTACGCCATATTTCTCCACCAAGATGTCCCCTTGATGGCGGGTTGGTGGAGAGAGAGAGAGGACTGACTAATTGAGTCCACCATTCTAGCAACGTATCAGATGAATGACACTCCTCATCTGCTGTTACGGCAGTTTTTTTTTGTAGGACAGAGTTTTAATACAAAACAAATGTCTCCGTAATGGAGGGAGAAGACAGGTGGATGGGAAAATCGCTGCTGAGTTAATTAAAAGTGTGTGGTAGGAAAGACATAGGCTGAATTGAGCGACCTTTAATGGGATGGTCTGTAAATACCGCATTCAGCAAGGCTAGAAGTAGACCATACTTAAGGTAGCACAGGCTTACAGAAGCAAATAAATTAGATCTTTTACAACAGACACATTTAGACTCACAGTCAATGTCTTTGTATAAATGAGATGTATATTTTATTTCCATTTAGTCAATTCTGTTGTAAAGGACATATGCTAATGTAAACCATGATAAGGTGGGGAAGATTTCTGAGGGTTGACTAGTAGTATATCTGTCTAGATGACGAATAGTGAGTGTTAGAGATTTACTGTCAACAGGATGGATGAAGATTAGAGGTAGACCGATAGTGGATTTTGCCGATACCAATAACTAAGATGGTGGTGAAAGGCCGATAACCGATTATTCGGCCGATAGTTTTAAAATTGATTTGAAGTTTAAAAAAAACATTTCTTGTTCTTTCCTTACAATGACGGGCACAGAAAAGGAGTCTTAAATTAATAATATCCCAGATGCAGTTTATTGTTCAATGAAAATCCTGAACATAACCAGAACATTTGGTGCATAGCACAGGACTTTAAGTATAACAAGCCTGAAACACAACGGGGACTCTTATTTAGAAATTACGAAATGATGATAAAACTATCGGCAACTATCGCCATAGATTTTTGCCGATAACGATAGTTGCAAAAAGCAACTATCGGCACTGATTAATTGGTAAAACCAATACATCAGTCTACCTCTAATGAAGATGAATGATTAATAAACTAATGGGAAGACCCCTTACTTTTAAAAACACATTGGGTTGGGTGAATATATTTTCATAATATTTGTAGTTTATTTTTTGTATGGCCTTTGATAGGAGGCGAAAGCAGAATTGTAAAATGATACAAGCCAGATTTTAAACTCGCATTGCCCACATATGAGAGCCACAGTTTAATATGTAAACTCACTGAGCACTTTATTAGGAACACTATGGTCCAAATAAAGTTAAGAGTAAAATATAAGACGTGGTCTTTTGCTGTTGTAGCCCATCTGCCTCAAGGTTCGACATGTTGTGCATTATGAGATGCAATTCTGCTGACTACAAGTTGTTATCTGAGATACCATAGCCTTTCTGTCAGCTCGAACTTGTCTGGCCATTCTCTGTTGTCCTTTCTCACCATCAAGGAGTTTCCATCCGCAGAACTGCCGCTAACTGGAGGTTTTTTTTATCTGGATGTTTATTTTTTTTTTGTAAAGACATTGCAGGGCTCGACAGTAAGGACTGGCCGATGGATTGGGGCAAGAGTTGGGCTAGTTGCTACAACGGTCACTTGCCCGATCGGGCCATGCAAGAGAGCACAAAAATGACACGGAGCGAATGAAATCTTCTAACCGAGGAGCGAGCATGAGTTTATTTGTCTCGCAAAGACGTGCAAATGCATAATATACTGGACGTGCCAAGGCACAGTCGTGTGCACGCACAAGATCGTGCAGACCCCGAGCGCACTCTGCTAGCACTGTCCTCGCTCTTTTCCAAGTGTCTTAGCAGCAGCTATTACCAATGTGTAGAAAATAGCAGGAAAAAAACCCACTTGATGAATTTCGTAGTGGGATTTAACGTCTTGTGCAACATTTTAAATATCCCCGCACATTCCTTGTTCACAGTGCGTGAAATCCCCACATTTTTCATTTTTACATGTTGGTGAAAATTAGTATTCCACACATTGGAACACAAGAAATTAACAGTTTCTTTCTATAGGACTGAAAATCCATGTCTCTCCGTGCATATGCCTCTTCATCATCTCTCTCCATGCAGCGTAGACTGTTTAACTTGCATGTGCTCTCGTAAAGGGACAGAGCACTAGTTTTATTCCCATTGTAAAAAAACAAAACACTTTCTCTCATTAATTCACCTTTAGAGATGAAGCGCCGAATGAGACATAATAAACTTTGTTAAACCCCAGTTATACACGTGTCTGGAAATCACGAGCTGCTCAATATCCAACATGTAAGTATACATTTAATTAGGTAATGTTTCAAAATGAAAACATTAATTTGACATGATAATGGCGTTTGGCTCTAAGTCCTCACGGTGGCATAGTGACTCGCCTCAATCTGGGTGGTGGAGAACGAATCTCAGTCGCCTCCGCGTTTGAATCCATGCATCTTAACACATGGCTTGTTGAACGTGTTACTGCGGAGATGCAGCGCATGTGGAGGCCCATGCTATTTTTGTGTTGGGGCCAGTGAAAATTTTGGCAGGGCCAGTAAAAATCTGAAGCACTGGCCCAATCGAGCCAGTAGAAAAAATTCTTAGCATTGAGCCCTGCATTGTGTGGAAAATAAAGGCTAACAGAGATTTGCTTCACTGTTTTTGTCCCCTTTAGTTGGACTACAGCCTCCACCACTGTCAGTATCAGAGGAGAGACACTTGGCTATCCTCACTGAATTGCCCTTTGTTGTGCCCTTTGAGGAGAGAGTGAAGGTAAGGCAGCCATCACTTATATAGAATAGAGTTTGTTCTACTGTCTTTGGACTGTCATGCAACACTTGTTTTTAAAGTTTTCATCTGTGTATTGAAAAGAAGGTAAAAAAGTTTTAGTACATTTTCCCAAACTCTTTTATGTTTTTTGTTTCAGATTTTAAAGGGATAGGTCACCCAAAACAGAAAATTCTCATCCTCATGCCATCCCAGATGATTTGCTGAACACAAATTATTATGTTTAGAAAAATATCTTAGCTCTGTAGGCCCTTTCAATGCAAGTGAATGATGACCAGACCATAGGAGTGTTTAAATCCACATCGGCGAGAAACAGATAAATATTTAAGTCCTTTTTACTATAAATCTCCTCTTTTCACATTATTTCACATTTTGAGTGGAGATTTATAGTAAAAAAAAAAAAGAACTTAAATATTGAACTGTTTCTTACCCACACCTATCATATTGCTTCTGAAGACATAGATTAAACCACTGGAGTGTAGGGATTACTTTTATCTGGCCCTTATGTGATGATTTTTTCGGACCTTCAAAGGTCTTGTCACCATTCACTTGCATTGTGAGGACCAACAGAGTTGAGATATTCATCTAAAATCTTAGTTTGTGTTCAGCCAAAGATGAAAAAGTCATACACATTTGGGATTGCATGAGGGTGAGTAAATGATGAGAGAATTTTCATTTTTGGGTGAACTATCACTTAAAGCACAATCGAGAAACTAAATGAACACATGCTCTATGCAAGCATTTGGGTATATACCAGTATGTGAAGTTTCTCAGCTAGACATTGTCTCATAATGTCTTAGATTTTCCAGAAGTTGATCTATGCTGATAAGCGGGAGGTGCAAGGAGAGGGTCCTTTTTTGGATGGCGTTAACCTCACCATTCGACGGAACTACATCTATGAAGATGCGTATGATAAATTGTCCCCTGAGAATGGTAATCAAGGGAAAATATTCCCCCTCATTACTCTTAATTATTATATTAATAATTATTTGGTAAAAGATTGTTTAGCATACCAACATTTTAACAACCCTTCTGGATGTCCCTACAGTTTTAGTATAACAACGTATTGGATTGCAAATGGTTTGTGATGGTAAATTGATTGTTCACTTTGTTTCCTTAGTACCAAGTATAAATTAATGACAATAAAATGTAAATCAGAAGTATTATTTATGATGGCCACCAACATCTTTTGGTGTGGGACAAATAACAAATATTTCTTAAAATTTTCAAACTAGGCAATTCCATTAAGAAAAAGTGCAATTATTTCAAACAAAATGATTCCTAACAGCTCTCAATAAAACCTATTATGATTTAGGGCTAGTTGTCTTGTTGAGTGTAAGAAATTGTGGTGTAATAAAATTATTTTTAGTTGTGTAGCACAAGACATTTTTTTATGTGACATGGAAAATATACCTGTCATTTTTTGTGTTCATTTTTGCTCAAATCTAAAGTATAACCTTTTACAGTTTAAAACTATAATGTTTGGCAAATGTTTTATGATTTAAAGCCAATGTGCAGAGACAACAGTTAATCAAATGTGTCTGGTTGTTTTGGAAATATTTTCTCAGACATAATTAAAATAGGATGCATAAAAACACCTTAGATCAATTTCTGGTGGGGTTTGTGTTCTGTGTGCTGGAGTTACATGTACGTATTTAGGTAAGAAATGTGATGGGCTGCCATAGTGAAGTGTATGATTAAAAGCAGTGGTTACAATGATAGACGTCTGTGTTTACGATGCTGTTGTTGAGATTTATGATCAGTAATTAATTTTCCTGAAAGATGACCTTTTTGATTTGAATGTAGCATAGGTCAGTGTGAGCTTTCAAGGTTATATATTTAGGGGAATATAATTGGTCTGCGTTCATGTAACACATGCCAGTTTTGGTTTCACATCTCTCTTTGTTTAAATAAAGGTGCATTTAGTTGGCTAGCATTTCATTTAATTGTGGAATAAAGTAACCAGAACATTTTTATTGCCACATACATTCATAAACAAGTTTTCATTTTGAGAAACAAAATAAAAGTACTTGTATTTTTTTCAATATTCCTCCGTTCACTCTAGACCAATTTAAAGACTTGTTAAATAGCCTTAGAGTTTTGCATGTTTCAAATGGCCTCTCTCTGTTTCAGAGCCTGATCTAAAGAAGAGAATCAGGGTTCATCTGCTCAATGCTCATGGGCTAGATGAAGCTGGCATTGATGGTGGAGGAATATTCAGAGAGTTTTTGAATGAGCTATTGAAATCAGGTTTTAACCCAAACCAAGGCTTCTTTAAGACAACTAATGAAGGGCTTCTCTATCCGAACCCCACAGCAGAGATGCTTGTGGGAGAATCCTTCACCCGCCACTACTACTTCCTCGGCCGGATATTGGGAAAGGTAAGGCATATTTCCAGAAAGTCACATAATGTATTGCGTATCCACACCTTGACTGGTGTAGCTATTCACTATAATTTACAAAAAATGTCTTTATCTTTTCAATGGAGACCATATACAGCAAGTCAATATTTTGCACTCTTGCAGTGGCTCTTCATTGGATTCTCTCTTGCTCTTGCCCTCTTTGTTGTCTTCATCTGTCTTTCATTCACATACACACTCAAACACAAACAAGGTCATCTGAATAAATTATGAAGTTCAAAGTTCAGGTTCAATCGGTGGTCTCAGGCTGAGTGGCTTAATTACCATTATAGATTTTATGCATTTTATTTACGAGGTCACTGGAGTTTAAAGTTTATTTGTGACATTTGATCCAAATAATTTTTTCCTTGTCTAATATTATGTAAGATCATTTTGGAGATAACCTCTAAGAAACCTCATTCAAAATATTAGAAATGTATGGTCACTTGTAAATTGATTAGTTTTCTCACAATTGCATTATTTTGTCCAATTGTGTCATTTTCTAATTTAGAAAAAAATTATTTGCTGCTGGAATGTTCAGGTTCCAAGTTTTGCAATTTGAGAGGATCATGTGTTTTTATGTATAGACATACTATACAATGCTATGGCATAATCAGCAATTATAATACAAAAGTAGACATTGTCAAAGTATATCCATAGTTGACATCAAATACTTTTTACAGCATTTTGTTAATTATTTTAGAATTATAATGCTGATGGTTTTATGACCATGTTAATTGAAAGACTGCATGGTGAACAAACTTGAACGGTGACAGGATAATTGCACCTAAAATATACACTTTCCAAACATTCATATGAACTTTAACCTAAAGACTTTGTGTTGATTAATAATTGATCAACACATAGTTAATGAACATGGTATGTGTCAAGTAGCCACAAAAAGTAGCAGTAAATAAGTAAATTAAAATTGTATCAACACCTAGTTAATGAACATATGTCAAGTAGCCACATAAAGTAGCACTATATAGGTGTCCATTAGAAGGGGCCTGAAACCATTCTGTTCATATCACATATATTGAGACTGGCTGCAGTAAAGGTACATGATAATTTCTTAGGCCATTTAAATGGTTCATAATAAGCTTAAAATGTTTTACAATAAAATAATTGTTACTAACGGTTATTATTATTGTCTGGCCACAAGGAAAACAAGACTCTTAATTACACCTAGTGTTTTCCTATTATGGCTACTCCCTGAGTCACATTGTATTGATGCTATTATTTTGGCCATCTCTTGTGTGTCCGCTAGCTGGTATTTATTAGCCACTAATGTTTTTTAAGTTTCATTAATGCGCTGGCCCAGGATTGTTTATCGCAAAGCACATTGACTGGGGGAAGGGTAGATGAATTACCTCATGCCAAGAAGCTTGCTGCTCAATTAGTCTACTCCATTAGCGCATGATTCCCCATCTCTGTTTGTGTAGCCATCGCATTTGGCCATGAACGCTAAATCAGTTTGCACCATAAATAACCGGCGCTGTGTCGCCGGTAATAGAGTTTTGATCTGTTTTACAGTCATGGGCATCAACACCACTTGTGAAGAGGTAATTCAGGCCACTTATTACAGAGCTATAATGAACACACACACACATACACACACTTTGTATGAAGGAACAGACATAACTGAGCTACTCTGAAGAATGACTAGCCTCACCCCCCATTTTCCTGATCTTATTCCATTCAATTGCCCCACTCCTTAGTAATGGGCAAAGCAATTAAGGTGAGGAGATTGATTTGAATTTGACTTTCAATTAACCCTCCTTTTCTCTCCATAAATATGTGAAAGCGTGGCAGACAGAGTGGAATATTGATATTTGTTTAGTGCTGTTATAAAGACGACATATAGATTAGGATTGCATCACTGTTACTGAGTGCCGGCTTCACCACAGACACACGCACACCATATATGGCTGAATGTTAGAGCGTTTCATATTCATTGTTTTTTCCATATAAAGAAGGCTGCGTTCTGCCTAATTTCTCCTTTTGTAAACCATGGACGAATTAAAGTCATAGGGGATTGATCGTAAGGAGATGAGGGTGAGTAAATGATGACAGAATTTTTATTTCTGGGTCGACTTTTCATTTCACGTCTTCAGATTTAATAGAGTTTGCCACTGACAGATCTAGTTAGCAGGCCCACACGAAATCTGCGCTTGCAGAATTCTCCAGAAAGCTCCACAGATTTCTACAAAAATGTGACGGCCATTATTTACAAACCTCTACACATCCCACTGCCCTTGTATTTTTTCATGTATAAAATCTTTTGGCTAATATGATGGGTAAAAAAAAAATCATCTCCTCACCCTTGTTTAGAATTATACTGGTGAATATTTTTCACATGAATACTCCACAGTCCACACTTGCCCTCAAATACAGACTGACTTTCTCAGTCACACACATTATTTAATGAAACATTACTGTTCTGCAGTTCAACAAGCAGTGCTTAACTGTGGCTTTCCAAAGGGCAACAGAGAGGAAAGAGAAGGTCAGAACTCCTGATTGATGGCAAGTGTGTTTGAAACCTGTTAAATTTTTTATTGATTCTTAATGCTGTAAATTAACAAATTTATTTGGCAGAAACAGAAGGCAGCTGCTAAGTTGTTGGCGTTTACTCTCCTGATGGTGCCACAATTTGCATTAATTGCGTTGCCACTGCACTCACTTATATTAAAATGCCCGGCCATTCATTAATCCTTTTTATCCCAAGTCATTTTGGCACAAATTCTGACAATAAAAACACATAAATAACTTGAAGGTTTGAAAAATAGTTGTGCGTTGTGCCACCATATACTTATTGCGGCCTCTTCCCCAGAGCAACGTTATTGATAGGTTTCAAGAGGGCACAGCACATATGTTCCCACAACAGGGCTCATGGGAAGAGTGATGCTAAGTGAATTGTTTTGCATAAAAAATGTTCCATGTTTGAAGATGCACAATTAACCTGTGTTTAGAAAATGCTCTGATTAACCGCCTTTTGTGTGTGTTTTAGGTTCATGCATTATGGAGATTTGGGAAATTTATAATCCATTTATCTTATGTGGTCAGGGGATTTTAGTGCAATCATTTATTCAAGACCTGTATATTTTAATGTCCTCGGATATAGTCTTTTTAGGACTAGTGCAGTACTTTAGCTTTTATGACTCACCATCCTTGTGCTTCTTAATGGAATGACAACTTAAGGATACAACTGATGTTCTTGAAGTTTGAGCTGCTTAAATATAAGGTGTCAGTATTTGAGACGGATTAGCCCACAAGATGAATGTATTGTCACATTGATTTTGCAATCTATTTAGCTCATGGTGGCTGGCTGTATATTACATATTTAATACTCCTGGGGGTCATCCTTGGTTAAATCTTACACTCTCTTTCTGATGCCCTTTCCCCCAGGCGCTGTATGAAAACATGCTAGTGGAATTGCCATTTGCCAGTTTCTTCCTGTCGAAGCTCTTAGGCACCAGTGCAGATGTGGACATCCATCATCTGGCCTCTCTAGACCCAGAGATGTATCGAAATCTGCTTTTCCTCAAGAGCTATGAAGGTGACGTGGAAGACCTCGGTCTTAACTTCACAGTGGTCAACAATGAACTCGGGGAGGCCCAGGTGAGACACTTTGTTTCTCGTCTTTGAGCTGATTTGCTTGACTTTTGTGTATCTTCTCTCTTTCCCACTCTCTCCCCCTCTCCCTCGTTCGTTCTCTGGCATTGTTAATGATTGATCTAAGTGTTGTTAGTCTTTGCTGATGGAGATAAAGCACACCTCTTTGAAAGAACTTCTTTGTTGACCCGCTCAAACATACATGCTGGAAGGAATCTGCTTAGCATAGCATTAGAGCTAATCTCCCAGCAAAACGTCTAGTAGTGCCACTCCTCACCACCAAACCTATGAAAACTACCATAGGTGTATGGAGGGCAATCATGTATTATCTTCACATTTGTTTGAAATGTACATCAACTTGAATTTCAAAAGTGTTTTGTTATCTTCGTATTCTCACATCTTTTACTTATTTACTTATGTTACTTTTTACTTAAAATTTTTGTCTAGTATATTCATCTTTCATTTACTTTCTGCCTAAAATAACAAGGTAAAAGCTTGTTGTGAAAAGGGTGTCAAGCACATATGGACTCATTTCCTCTGTGTTCCTCAAATGCCTTCAACACTTTACTTAGCAGCTGTACTTTTCCACTTTCTATGCGGAATTAAACCATTACTCATCCCAGAAAACTGCTCCGTGAGAACAGGAACGCTTTTGGCACGGATGGTGCCTGTCACACTTCCATCTATTTGTTCTTTCTTCCAGGTGGTTGAGCTTAAACCAGGGGGAAAGGACATCCCGATAACTACAGCCAACAGGATAGCCTACATCCATTTAGTGGCCGATTACCGTCTGAACAAACAGATCCGAGCACACTGCTTGGCCTTTCGGCAGGGCCTGTCCAACGTTTTCAACCTGGAGTGGCTGCGCATGTTTGATCAGCAGGAAATTCAGGTAGCATCTCAGCTGGAACACACACACACACACAAACATAGACTCATAGGAGATGTGGGAAAGGGGTAATGAATGGACATGCATTCAGACACAAACCAATCCATTGTGTCTCTAATTAAATGTACCAGACATATGTCCATGTATACTTTCAGGTGCTGATTTCTGGTGCGCATGTGCCTATCTGTCTAGAAGATCTGAAGAGATTCACTAACTACTCAGGTACTATGAACCCACTCCTCAATCTTTTTTGGCCTGTCAAAAATTAATTAATTAATTGGTTTATTTTGGCCTTATTTACTAGTCTTTATTTCAATCCAGAGGTGTTAGATTGTTATACTTTTTTTTTTTATGTATGGACCCTTTTCACAGACATGATATGACGGGTTTTCGCCTATAACTACGTAAATGTTGCAAACTTTTTATATTTCCAATTGTAAATTTATAACATTGTACTTTGTATTATATTACACTTGAATACGTTTTAAAAAAACTGCGATGATACTTCTAACACAACTGCTGAGGGAGTGACAGAAAATTTCTTCTTACTGCTTTTATCCTGCGCTGGATATTTGTATTTTCTTTTGCAAAGATATGAAAGCATAATCGTTTAATTTTCTTTTGCTGTTGGATCAAATGGGTAAGCAAAATTTTAATTAACTGTGATCCCCAATTCACTGCCATTTAAGTGTAGCCATATGTGACGAGTTCCGCTTTGTGGCATGCAGAGGTGTGAAAAGGGCCATTCTGTATTTAGTATTAAGGGGAAGTCGAAGCATGTACAGATCAAGTGTGAATATTTAGTATATTTATTATATACATTGTCCTGGCTACCTAAGAGTGGATGTATATTTCATTTATTTTATTTTTATTTTGTAGTGCTGTTAAAAACAGCTTTTCCTCTCAAACAGGATGTAAAAGGCAAACATATTTCAGCCATTTTTGACACCAGAGACATGTAGATTTTTGTAAATTAATTTAATGCTCATGACAGCAGATCCACAGAGCAAAGTTGTTTTTAGAAGAACTGTTTTAAATAAGATTATAAGAAACAAGCATAATCATTCTAGGAAATTGTAAAGTAGAGTTTTTGAATTCATAAGTACATAAGTGATTGAATTCCTGCAGGACCAAAGTATCTAACCTGCTTTACTTGCCATCTAGTTCATAAACTTATCAACAACAGTGGTTAAGCTGTTAACATCTTTGAATTAAACAGATACGTTTCAGAACAAAACTGAAACATGTATTAAATATATAATGGCCTAGAGGTAGAGGTTATTATTAAATAACTTATTCATGTATTTTAAGGTGAAAGGGTGAGAACTAAAATCTTTTAACGATTGAACCCATAGACACTGATTAACATCCCAATTAACTTCCATTTGAGGAGGTCAAATGCAGAAACTATCTCTACATTGACCAATCTGCATTTCTATCATGTAATTAATTTAAACAGAGTGATAGCAGCCCATAAACACCCGTTCACACCGCAAAAGACATTGTCGCTTGGTTTCGCTAGACAATTCGATCTGTGTTGCTGGTAGGCTCTCCTGCTGTCGGTTTAATGTTCTTGGTGGACTGCACATCTGGCCATATAGTAGCTTTGGAAATTCTGCTTTTAGTTTATACTGCCAGTAAAACTAAGATATCGTTCTAATTAGTCAAAGAATGAGTTCTATTGCCTCTAAAAATGCAAATTTTACAGGTGAGAGTGGTTCTATATAAAGAGTAGCAGTGCTTAATGCATCATATTATGAACAAGATGAATGATATATCAAACTCACTTGGAAGGCTTACACTGTTTCCGTGCATCATTTTTAATAGGATATATCCATGTATGTGGTTATAGACAAATGATATAGAACAGTGAAATTGCTCACAGAAATGTTTAACTTCCCCATCTTGCCTCCCTGCCTGGAGACGGATGATGTGAGCTCCACTGTCTTCACTCTTATTGGTAGTTGCACCCAAATGTAGCTTGTCATTTGCATAAAGTTAAACTTTTCTCAACTTTGTCTTGCCGATTACCATGGTGTTCTCCGTCACCAATGGTCACTTAAACGTGTCGCCGGAAGTTGCTCTGCTCCCATTGAAAATGAATGGAATCGTGTTGATTTGTTGCCAGTGGTGTGAACAAGGTTTTAGAGATTATCTGACAATTCAAATATGGTTGTTTTAATTCACACATTTACATTCTGAGATAATTTTTCAACTGCTTTACTACTCAGGTGGTTATTCAGTGAATCATCCTGTGATCCAAATTTTCTGGGAGGTGGTGGAGAGCTTCAGTGACGAGGAGAAACGCAAACTGCTCAAGTTTGTGACGAGCTGCTCGCGACCTCCGCTCTTTGGCTTCAAGGTCAGTCATTTTGGACAAAATCATCTGACTTTTACTAAACTTTTGGTATTTCTCTAGGTGTTATGTTTATGCTTTGAATACATCTGAGGGTCAGTTCTGTTGTGTCTGGGCTTGTTTTAAGGGGAAAAAAGTTAAATGTACAAACACAGCCCAACCCAGTGTCTGAGCTGCATCAGTATGACTCCCACTTCTGTTATCACACACGGAGTTCAGGTGAAGTTCATACTGGCTCGCACCTGGGGATGATTTTGTCCCATTTTCTATATTTTTATTCAATAAAGTTATCAGTTCCTCACCACAAAGAAGTCTACTCCCAGCAAGATGTATGCTGCCTTAACGGAGAAATAATTAAATGAACAGTACATGTTTTGACGCAGCATATCATCGTTAATTTACACAAGGTTGTATGAGCAAACACGCTCATTGTAACAAATCATTTTCACATTATAACCATTATCAGGATAGGGCTTATCTTTGTCTCTATTTGTGCTAGAGAGTTTGTGACCCCTAGCATTGTACTGTTATTTGAGGCTTTGCCAAATGCCACTGGGTGTGTGAAGTCCATCTGACTGAATAAAAAAGTTATAAAGGGCCTGTTAGTCAGAGCCTAGCGAGCTGTGCTCATGACATGTGATAAGGATACACAGTGGGTGACCCGAGTTCAATTCCCAGCTTTTGAGGTCCTTTCCCAATCCTGTTCCCTCTCTTCTTCCCTGTAGTTTCCTGTCACCTCACCACTGTAATCTGTCTAAATAAGAACAAAAATTCCAAAAAATAAATAAAAAAAAGTAAAGGGCCTGTTAAACTTGGAATGGCTTTCTCCTGATATTGAGTGTATCAAGTGTGTTATCAAAAGTTGCTAAAACTGTTAGCACAAGATGTTGATGAGCAAGTGGTGTCTAAGTAGAACAGTGAAATGAAAGAGAAATATCCTCAAATATGTGTTTTTATGCCTTCCTTAGACTAACCAAGGACAGTAATTGTCATTTCATTGACTTTATTACATATTTTAATAGCGGCCATTAGTTTAAAGCAGATTACTTTAGCCTATATGAATCTGGGTGGGGGGGCAAATCATGGCTTCTGATCAATTCCACAGATATGTGTTACTGCCAAAATTAAAGTGGGGCGATTTAATGAATTTGACTTTGGTGCTGCAGACAGACTGAGGGACGGATGGAAATGAGTAAGGGAGGAAAATGACGAAGAGAGACAGATCATGGGGAGATGCCCTCTCACCTCGTCTGCCTCTTCAGCCAGCTCAGCCTTAATTAGGTGCCGTTAAACACCCCAGAATTCATTAGGGGAGAAATAGCCCTGTCAGAGTAAGCTATTTAAAAAAGATGATGGATAGCCTTTTCTCAAAATGATGGCTGCCACCGTGACACTTTCTCGACAAGCAACGATACTTTAATACCTTAATTGTTAGAAAAATTGGCTCGTTAAAGCAGGTTTAATCAGGTTCATTTGGGGGTTGATCCTTGCGCGCATGTGGTTATAGGCCCCATGATTTTTTTCATTATCTTGTTTTTCTTTCAGCAACCTCTTATAGATCTGAAAAGTTGTATGCCCAGCTGTTGCGTCTGTATGATATGAGGCTGATGGCTGATTGTTGCATTTATTGACACAGATGCTGATAAAGCTATTTTCTGCTTAAAATAAAATTGCCTCTCTTTGTGGAAGTAAATAAATAAAAATTTTATATTAAAGATGCTGTAAGCTATTTTGTAAAAATGTTCCTACTCCCTGAACGATATTAATGAATTAAGTGTCGTGAGATATCTCGCCTGTCTCTGTGACAAAACTTGCTGTGAATTATTGAGGCATAATGCCATTTTTATGCCAAGTTGCTCATAACAGTTGTCAGTTGATGGCGATATTTTGCTGCTGTTGTTTATGACATCCGCGTCTGCTCGGTGTTGGTCTCAAAAAGGGTGCTTCTCAATCAGAAGGCTGCAGACTAGTAAGGCTGTGTCCTTCCTAGACCAGTTTTTTTAGGATGTGGGCTAGGCTCCTCAGCATTCAGTGCTAGAATGAGATGGTCTAGTAAGTTCACATGGCAAACCCTATGCCCCATGTGATATTTTACTTTGTTTAGAAAACACATATAATTCAGAAAATTAGAAATATGTCCTTTTATCTCTCAATTATTTTATATTATTTTTTATTTTATTTATAATATTATTATATTTTTTTTGACATTCACAAATCTAGTCACTCAAAAAAATCCTTTATATAATACATTTTGCAACACTGCAAACACTGCATCTTAGAATTTATTTCGAAACCCTTTCAAATATGGAAAAAAAAACCCCAAAAACAGAACCTTAGACTTTTACCGAGAAAAAAAAAAAAAAAAAAAAAAAAAACGGAAAAAACTTTTAAAGCTTTTCAAATTCATATAATTGCCCTTTTATTTAGTTATTTTTTTGTGTGTTTTGTTTATTTTAATTTGTTGTATGGTCTCAACTACTTGCCCTTTTTATTTTTATTTGACTTTGTCATGGCTGCAAATGCAAATAAATCTTGAAGTAAAGCAAAGCATGCATAACTGCGTTATAAAGATTTCTGCCTCTTTTTTTTTTATAATTTGGGACATGTGCAAGGGATTTTGGGTGATTGAAAGCCATGAAGAATGCATTTGATGTGATGCATCCTCCAAAATATAGCAGAAGAAGGCTGCGAAACGAGGCTGCCTTCCAGTGTCTTCACAATTGAGATGGCCTTCGACGGTGCTTGATAATGTGGCAGCCGAGATATCCAGTTTAACGAGGCTGCTGCCTTCCGATTGAGAAGCACCCAAAAGCTAATTTGGTATATTTGGAGTGTGGGGTTTTGGAAAGATGGGGCATTGTTAATTCAACAGCACAGCTTGTGGAAATTCTAGAATGGCTAATATCTGTCTCATCCAAAGACATTAAGGCAGTCATATTAAAATTCGATAAAAATGCACATTAGAATGCAAAAAGTGTGAATTTGAATTTTAGATGTGTTTTAAAGTGCTGAAGATGATGAGGTCTTCAGCCATTGTCTTGCTCTCTTATCAAACTCTCGCAGCATAAGCAGTGCCTTTTAAAATGCTGTGTCATGAGAGGAGTTCAATTTCAAAAAGTGCATCTCAAGATTCTCGCGTTCTGTTCCGCTCCGTCTAGCGTCTTGTTTGAACATCCCCTTTTGCAGCACTGTGCTTGGAAGCATGCCGTTACTATGGGGAGTTAGAGGCGAACAAATGACACTTCACAACAGATTTTAACTGAATACCACTACTATCTCGGAATATTACTGCTGTACAAACAACTGTAAGGAAAAACACTGTGGTACTGTCGGAATTTTGAAGCTTGAGTACCACGGTAGTTCACCTTACGAAAATCTAGAGTTTGCCACAAACTTGCCACTGATATTTTTCACATGTCCCACATGCAAATTAGCTTTGCTGCACATTTGAAAAAGGTTTACCTCTACAGGTGAAGATCTGCAAATTTCTGGCAAACATTTGTGAATCAAAAACTTATTTACATGTGAAAATGAGTGGCAAATTTGCGGCAAGTTTGTGACTTGTTTAGATTTTTTGTATGGCACCAGTATGCCGTGCAACACTAAGTATGCATAAAACTATTGATTAAAATGTATGGATATAAACTGGATAAATATTTTGATTTAATAATTTATATCTTTTCCCCCCTAACTGAAATAATGCCCTTACAATTTAAATATAATTAGAATTAGTAAGAATCTAAGTAAAAATTGTTGTTTCTCAGCAATGTTGACAGCCCTAAAAGGCATGTTTTTTTTCTTTATATGTGTTTTGTCTGGTAGAATAATTGCTGCTCATAAGACATGTTTAATTAGGTACACTCAGCTTTCTCTTTGTGTTTAGGAGCTGTACCCAGCCTTCTGCATCCATAATGGGGGTAATGACCTGGAGCGTCTCCCTACGGCTAGCACCTGCATGAACCTTCTCAAGCTGCCCGAGTTCTGTGACCCTCAGCAAATGAGGAACAAGTTACTCTATGCTATTGAATGCTCTGCTGGCTTTGAGCTCAGCTGAGAAACGAGTCATCTCCTTGATGGTCTTGGAATCCAGACAAGACGCTACGGCTTTTGTCATGGTGACCAGATAGGAAGGGACCAGAATGGTCAGACTGTGTCTCTGCTGTGGTTCTGCAGTGATTTGCAGAAGGTGTTGGGAAATAAAAACAGAGGACAAAAGACAGAGAAATCCAGAAGGACCGTTTTAAGTTGTGGCATGGAATAGTACTGTATATGCTCAATTTTATTTTTATTTCAAAGAGACTGAACTTGTGATAATGGAACAGCAGTTGAAGCGGCATCCCAGAAGGCATCTGGTCAAAAGCACTAACACTGAACAGGAACATCTGAATGTTGAAGATGCAGTGGACAACAGAATAAAAATGGCAACACAAAGATTACCTGTAGATTTTCCTTCATTCTTGATAGGACATTTTTAAGTACCGAGTTTTACCTTTTCAGCTGCTCTGTCAACGTAGTGCAGCAAATATTGAGTGTCCGCCAATAAAGGTGCATGCATTAGTCTCGCTAACTCAAGAACAAGCTAAAACTAAAGCTTCTACATTATATCAGCATGCCTGAAATTTCTTAAATACGATAATAAAGAGTTGGCTTGGTTTAAGGTCACACCACATTAACTGTACCAGTAAAAATACACATTCCTTTATACAGTGTAGTATTTGCTGAAGATTGAATGAATAATTTTCCAGTCCAAAAATTATTTTATGACTAATATTCCTCCAAAAAAGGAGTTTAATAGATTAGAGTCATGGCAGTTTAAACCTTGATGTGTGAGGTTAAAAAGGGTGAACAGTAGCACATCTCAGAAAATGGTGTATTGTCATCTTGTTTTAATCATGGTAAAATAATGACTTGAATTGGATGACTTTTACCGAAAGAATGGCGTTTCATTACACTTGGAAAAAATAGGTATTTTTTTTAACAGCACTGTTTAATAGATTATGCCAGTTTGCTAAAATTACATTTAAGAGCAGTTGCAACAATCAGGCCTGTTTTTGAGATTTCAGGCCTCAAGTTTATGTCCGTTGTGTTTACCCCCCCCCAAAAAAAAGTCCACACTTGATGTTATGCATTTTGTAAATGTATAATGATGCTGGTATTTGTGCAATAATGCAAAAATTGAGAACATGCAAGTTTTTTCTAGGGCTTTTAAATGTCTGACAAATGTGTAAATGAAGGAAAGGTGTAACTTTGAAGCCAAGACCTGCCTACTGGACACTATTCCAGTATCTTTCTTTAGCACTTAGCAATTCAGTAGTATCCTGATGAGAATTGTTTTCTGTCAGCATCCTCAAGTTGCTTTTTGCTGCTACTTACTGAATGTGTTCAGCATGGCTGTAAGAGGATATGTTGATGGGTTGGAAAAGAGCTGATGATGGATATGTGAATATGTATGTCAACTTTTAACGTGGTATTCCTTCATAGTATTTGTATAAACATTCTGTGTCATTCTGTTTGGCGAGAGGTCGAACAGCCCAGCATCCATGCTGAAGTAAATTAGAATGACATCATACAAACAGGTGCTGAATATCTGATTGTTTACATGCATTGATGTGAAGAGTTTTTGTCCTGTTGGTGATGAGCAAGGACAAGGAGTTGTGTAAAGATGTAAGTTTTCAGATTTTTACTTTAACTGTATGTGGAAATGATTAAATATGTTTCGAGTTTGTATTTGCATTGGAGATATCTGCATATGTTTTTTTTTAAGTTGAACATGAGAAAAAACAAAACGGTGGTATCAAGAATCTCATTCAAAAAAATTTGCCATTTGGCATATAATTAAAGAAACATCAAGTGATGGAACAAGAAGGGAGGTTGCTCAAGACCACAGATGCATTATCAGTACAACATAAATTAAGGGTGTGTGCATTTGACATAAATCTAATAGGGACCTGCTATTAGAGCAAGAGATGGTCGGAGAGCAGGGAGAACTTTTTATTCCTCCTTGGATCATCTCCATATACTCCCCCACCCTTAATCTCAATCTCACCCTCCTCACATATACACTATCTGGAATGACTTAAGTCTCTAGATGACTCCTCTGAAGGATCTTCAGCATTTTAGCAGCGAGCTCAGACCAGAGTAAAAAAAATAAATTGTTCTATAGCTATGAGGGATTGATCTCAATTATGAGGAGATTTATTTGTGCCTATTACCTTATAATGGATTATTGCTCGCAAATTTAATGCCGCTGGAAATAAATCATACCCATGTGCAAAGATATACCAAAGGTATTTTAGCTTTTCGAACTGCTAATATTGCACTTGAGGTCAAACCATTTCACTCCAGACTATGAAAAGTTGAAAGATTTAATTTAAGAGAATTCATTAAGAGGAATTTGTTGTATAAAACCTTGATATTAAGAAGGTCTGATAGCATTTGTAACTGAAGCGAGAAGAGTTTGCACTGTAATGTAATCTGCTTTCACATTAAAGAAATAAAATGGTATTATGGGGTGTGTGGAGGACTGGATTGTAAGGGGTCCTGCCATTCCCCCTCATCAGCAAATTAAAATAAAATCACATAAAATTTTTCTGTTTTACTGATATTACATATCCATACATTTAAACATTTCCTTGTGCCCTGAACAGAGCTCAGAATGACTGAATTCATTCTTTCAAATGTCTTAAGCTAAAAACCTGAAGGAAATGTCATTGTGTAGAACCAAAAAACAAGGAATGACCATGTTGCCCTTTCAGGACATCTCTGTCAGTAAGATATTATAAATACAGATGCTTGCAATAATGCATTGATGTAATTTTTATTATTTATTATTATAAACATTAGATATTATTTTATTTTACGCTAAACAAACAACTACTGCCTTTAAATAAAAGATTTAAAAAAAAAAACTCTTTCATGAGCAATTAATGTCATTTTAAGATCCAATGGCGCCCCCCTGTGGAAGCTTTTGAGACACTTAGAAAGAGCTGTAGCTGAACTAGGGACTGATGGTATTAAACATACACGCACAGCGGGGTTCAAAAGTCCTCTAAACTGCATTCACATCGCGCTTTAATTCCGGTAATCCCCCCAACTCTCTAACTGCACAGCGTTTTAATTGCCTCAAGAAGCAGAAAGTTAGCATAAATATTGAAGTGTATTGAAATGTAATTTACCGTGTAAATGAGATTTTCCTCTAAAATAACCACACAGGTAATTCGTTTAGATTAATTTTAGATTGACTATTACAGGATTATGTGCAGCAAGATGAGGGATAATATCAAGCCTGTTGTGAACACTTAAGTGTCACCGAAACAAGTTGAGTGAGAGAGGGGGTGAAGATAAGCATACACAAGTAACATTGCTCCCCCAGTGATTATAATATAGCCTAGCTCACACTCACATATGCCATCTTAATATGTGTGCTTAGATATTTTAACGTTATCATTTAAAATTCATTAGTAGGCCTAATTCATCCGGAGATCAAGTCTGTTGTTCAGCTAATCTCAGAGAAACGTAATTGTCAACAATTTAACACCAAGATACGATTAGGAAAAAACAAACAAATAAACATTTAATTAATTAAAATTTGCGTATTGCTCAACCTAGATGCAAGTTTTAAAAAATTACAATTTATTCAATAACTTTACATCCTGCCAGCCAGAATACGCAACACAAATGAAAAGTTTGCTTTGGTATGTTATATGTGTGGATATTTCACTCTGTTCTGGGCTGTTTGTTCTCCTGACACCCTCTCATCTACTGATCTGCATTTACACTTACCGCAGGGGGCAGACACGCGCCTTCATATGATTTAAATCAAACAAACTACAACTAACATAGTTAGATTATGTTACAATGAACATAAAAAATAGCATGTACTACAACTACTGCGAATTATAGTCAATATCAGAAATGTGCTTTTAAAGTGAGTACATCGAAGTAAGTTTACTCATCAATACTGTAGCGCTGTCGGTACTGAGCAGGTAACGGAAGTGAGCATCCCTATGTCCTGCTCCCTTCGAAGGGCTGAGCCCTTAAAGTGGGGACTCTGAAGGGAGTTTTTTCCCCCCTTTATTTATGTATCAACAAACAAACAAGGTACATCAACAAATCTCAGCAAATAACCGCAATTATTCAGCCCAAGGTTGAGCAGCTAACACTCGTGTCTCATGTGTGGCCGTTTTTGAACCCTTGAAGAAGGAGTAATGAAAGACATACGTCACTTCCACCTTATGATCGCTTGAAACGTTACCAGCTGTTCTAACAAAACGTATTTTTTGCTGTTAATTTATTGCAAATAAATATACCTTTTGTAATAGTTTTATTTTTCAAACATTTCCTTTGTATATTATTTAAAATGTTTTAATATAATAATAATAATAATAATAATAATAATAATATGTGAACATAAATGTATATAAAAAACATGAATGAACATTTCATCCCGAAAGTTATTTGGTGCATGAGAGGTCTTAATAATGAATAAATAATAATAAACCACAGGGTTTAGACTATCCTACATTAAAAATGGACCCTGTTTTTGGAGTATCTTTCTGCTTATGGCTGTCTAATAGCTTATGTATGAGGACGAATATAAACTGCAGAAGAGGAGAAGTAGCTGTTAAAGGGCTATAGTCCTTGCCCGCGCATGTTCCCTTTGGTAACGGCCTTGTGGAAGGGCCCTCCTTGGAGGGCTTGAGTTGCTCACTTTTGTTTGAAACATCCCTTTGATTTGTGTCCCCTTCCCGCAGAGCCCTTCAAAGGCACATAAATGCAGTTTGGAATTCGCCAGTTTGAACTGAATAACGCAACCTTTCTGCAAACTTGTTCATATTTAAATGTTCTTTTTTGTGCCTTACCATTATGTAACTTTGTAGTCCTTACATACTAGGACTGAAGGTTTGCCATTGTTATTTATGAGTGATTCTGTCAGTCTGCCAGTGTCTCATTTGTGTAACAACTAAAAAGGAGAATTTATTGAACTGTAAAGACTATAAAATGTAGTGTTACATCAGTAAAGAAATAGGGATGGTAAACTTCTACCCACTGATAAGTAGAACTGGATTGCTCATAACGCCATACTGTGCCCCCATATTGCTATGCCCAAACATTCCAATGTCCCTTTTGACTTAATAGGAAATCATCTAATTTCAGTGAGATAAACATTAGTCATTTAATCACACATTTTATATCTGAAATCTGCATGTGCATCCCTACAAAGCAAATGTCCTACACAAGTAATTATTTATTTTCTTCAAATTGGGAATTTTTCCTGTTTCTTGAAAGCCTGAGCAAGTTATGTATATCAACTGTATATCAAACAATATCGACCTCTAACAAACTTCATCAGTGAACAGATTAGATGAATGCAAACAACTGAAGCTGAGGTAAGATACAAACAGACATTTTCAGACTTATTTATTGTGAGCATCAAAGTGTTTGAACAGAATGGGCACTGAGATTGAGGGAGACAAGCAAAGCATAATATGGATATGTGAGTACGATGCCTGGCTGAAGACGTTGACCATCAATTACTATCACTTGGTCAAACTTCAGGGTTTCATCTTGTGACTGCTCTAGGGGGAAATCCTCTACGGGGAAATGGGGTGGATGACACCTCCCCTTCCCCAGCGTCAGCCTGACACGGAGCAGAAGTAGATTGCCCAGGTCATGCCTAACCAGCAGCACTTTGCATATCCCACACTTTCTCACAGGACCCATCCGCACACAACCCCTTCAATAATAATCAAAAAGCTGGCCAATTAGTTCCCAAAATTAGCAGATGGGTGAGGCAAGGATTAACCATCACCTCAATATTATTGTAACACATTTCAATGGAAAGGAGGAGGAGAGAACCAGCTTGACAATATAAATAATATTGTAATGAAAAACTTAAACAAAAGATACAAACGCACACATGATGGACATGCCCGTAAACAATCTCTCTCTCTCTCTCTCCCTCTCTCTCTCGCACCACCATCCGCAATTGGCCTTTATCCCTCTCCGAGGCTCAATTAGCCCGATAAGGGACCGGACCTGGCCCCGCCCTCCAACCTGTCACAATTATGCTTTTGTCCCCGGAACATTATCGTGACAGTCACTACAGGATAATCATGAATATCCCCATGCAAACACGTCACCCGATTGTTTACATTCAATGCCCCGTTTTGAACCAAGCATTGATGAATGGAGGTTTGATTACAAACTGAATCCACCAAGGATTGGTATGTACCCCCCTTAACACTCACCGGTGTCTGGTATGTCCCTGCTCGAACTGAGGTGGTCGGTGGAGTGTCAGGGACCCGAATCAAGGCCACCACCTCCATTGCCAGGCACTGATCTCGGACATGACCCGGCTCAACACAACTCCAACAGACCGACCCAAGCTTCCCACCAACACCTGTGGCAGTGGGTTTGCTCACCTGAGATGAAGAGTGGGATAGATGGGGTTTGCTGGTGCAGGGAACCCCCAAGACCGGGGAGCCGGACAGGGCAGAGGGAGGGGGGTGGGGGTCTGGGCTACCCCGGTCAGCAGCGGCAGATTATGTACCGCCAATTGTTCCTATGGCCATCTCAGGGCATTGGCTGTGTGCTCAAAGAGCTTGAAGTAGGCCTCCGGATCATCTTGAGGCCCCATCTTCATGAGCAGCACGTGAGGGTTTGCTGCCGCCAGGGATCGGGCATCGTCACCTCCTCCTTAGGTACTAAGCTTCCCAGCACCTGCCAGTCATCCTCTTGGGCTGAAGGAGTGCCTCAAAACATTAATGCTGCTGCTACACGCGTAGGTCTACGAGGTCCTGGTGGATGCTGGCAAGGGACCTGAAGACTACCTCCAGCGGCGATGACTCCATGGCAGCATTATCCCTCTTCTACCAGGTTTCGGCAGCAGTGTAACAAGTTCAATGGAATGAGGAAGCAGGAAATGGCGATTCCAACTCAGGTACGTCACATTTGTTAATAAACAAAAACAAAACACAAACACGTCAAGCATGATGGTGAAGCTTCAAACAGCTGGCAGCAGCCAACAAACAAGCAGCTTCGGTGTCTGTCTCAATCTATCCCCACACTCTGAGGTCTGGCCTCTTTTGTACCCCCCATCTCTCACTGCGAACACAGAAACAAGCAATTGTCAACAATTTATTTACGTTGAGAACCCTTAACGCTTACTCTCTTTCCAGACAAACGCTGGACCATGCTCTCACCGACACAGTCTTATAATGCAATGGAAATGTACTCAGTTCATCTTCCCAATAAAACTTGATAAAATTTAATATGCCCATTTAATCATATAATTGAAAAAGTCCACTGGAAAATGGCAGAAGATTTTCCCCTACTTTTAACTACAGCATGTTCACAAATTTTTTGGCATGTAAATTATTTTTATTTATTTTTTTAAGATCTGTAGAAATATTCTCTCTATTCGCAAAAAAAATAAAAATAATATATATATATATATATATATATATATATATATATATATATATATATATATATATTAACATGTACTGTAGGCCTACATACAATATTAAAATAATTTAAAATAAATGATGACTAACCAATTTCGGCTAAGTTCTTTGAGAAACTGTGCGAATAAATAAATGAGAAAAAATAACAAAAAAAAATTCACAGCCCTACTTTGGACATTTTCCATCATAACATTTTTGGAAGTCACAGTGTTTTAGCTAAAAGTTGGCCGCTGGAGGCGCAATGAGACCACGGATAATAATAATAATAATAGCTAATGCTTTGCTTCAAGATAATTATTTTTTTTTTCAATGAATTTGATATTTTCAAATTACAAAACCATTACCTGAGAAATCACACTTCTTACTGAGCAACCGCATATCTAATGCTGTTTTTGTATCAGGAAGTGACGAAACGCACTAGAATCTTGCCGCTTTTAAGCCTGATTGTAAAGGTCGGCGGATTGCTGGAGAACATTAGTGTGACAGCCCAGGGTTAAAGCTAAAGACTCTCATCACATGTCTGTTCATCTCTAGCCATCACACAGCGAAGTTACGGTGCTTATTTGAGGCTGTTTTAGGAACTGACTGACCTCGGATCAGAGGAATTTTCACGAAAAGGAATAATACAGAGAGAAGAGAAACTCGACTGCATCATCGGGGTTCACTGCGAAGGAAAGTCCAAATATAGGCGCGGGAAGAGGACACTTGTTTCATGTACGTGAGTTTATACATTATATGTCATTAAGGTTATTCGATTATCTATTTTAGAGAGAGATGATAAACCTAATCGTGCTGTGTCTCAAACCCCAGTAAACTGCCTTCCAACACAGCATATGTATGCATATATGATGCACAAAACAGCAGCTCACAGGATTATACATAGTAACAGTGTCCTCGGACATCAAGGACTGCTGGTGCGCCATTAGCTCTTCGAAAAACAGGTGTCTGAAAGCAACAGCAGGAAAAAATTATCAAGAAAACTGCAGGGCAAACGAAATGCATATCTTCAATTGTTATGTATTCCTATCGGAGTACTTGTCGCAACAACAGCAGTTGCGAATTTCTCTTTTGACATCTGACACTTTGACCTGAATGGCATTTTAATAATGTGTTATTTAATTTTCTGATGAACATAAATCAGTATCGTTACAGCATATTAAGTATCAGTATTGTTATAAAAAAACCTAGCTTTACTCTTTGCTCTATTTCTAGAAAGTTCCTCAACTTTGTTGAAGTTGACCCACCATCTTCAGTTCAATAACAGTAAAACCACATTGTAAAGATGTTCAGTGTTCCTTGTAAACATGCATTTGTTCATTTTGTATATGTAATGACGCGTAAAATCGACAAAGTGTGGTGAAAAAAAATATGACTCAACTGACTTACAGTAGCTTTCCAGAACTTTCTGTTATAGGTGTCTGAACACACCTCACCACAACTCACTGCACTCCTTCAAGACACACCTTCTTTTAAATGTCACACAGGCCTTTCTCGTGGGGATATGTGATACTCATATTTGGCAGAAAGTAGTTTCACTTAATCTTGGTTATCACTTAGGGAGTATCAGTGTTTCTCTTTCCTGAGTTTATGTTTACATAAAATAAAACTGGATGTCATAGTGCCCATACAAATGTTATGTTACTGATCCAACAGTATATGATTGTAAAGCCACTTGTATGGCAATAAAAGTATTACACCTGGGACCAGCTGAAGCGTTTTGGAAGCAATTTTCTGGGTTCTGCTCAGGTTGTTAACAAAGAGTTAATAAAATGTGTAAAGGAGTCAAAACAGTGCCAGGAATTCCTCCATTGCACACACAAATGAAGATATGCTGCAAGGACGGCTGACGGCAGCTCTGACGCCTGTACTGAACTGTAATGGGCAACATTGCTCCTATGATGAGAAGAACCAGGTATGCTTGAGGTCAGAATTAGGCAAATTACTTCCTGTTTTTGTAAGTTTAGACGTCTTTGGTCCATGTTGTATTCATATATCAGCCGAACCACACCATAGTTCGTTTGGAAGCGGACCGAGGCCACTTTTCAGGCAGTTTCGGTCCGCTTGTTTAGTGCACAACAAGGATCATGTGACCGAGTTCACACTTGTTCAAATGAACTGCACTAACAGAGCAATCACACCAGAGTTCATTTTAGTCGAACCAAACCTGCCAAGTGTGAACACACCCTTAAATTTGAGTAGAAAAGTGGTGTTCTCTTAATACAATGGAGGACAAAATTGACAGATTGTGCTGTGATGTGACTTTGCTCTTCCTTCATTTCAGTATAATTTTCTTATGGACAAAAAAATATAAAAATCGTTTCTCCTTCCTCCAGGAGTAAATAATATAGCTGGAGTAGCATAAGCCAGTTTGACAATTCTGTGAAGTGAATGCTAGTAGTGCCACAGTACCAGAAGTTCAGTACAGGTACCGATACCAGTGAAATTTCACGGTTCTCGATACCACAGTAAAAAATGATAATGTGCTATTGAACACACTCCTTTAAATTTTATTAATAAATTAAAATATATGCATGTTTCTAACACTTGTTTGTTTTTAAGCAGGGCCCTACTGAAATCTGTTTTATTTTTCCAGAATTCCATGTTGTAAAGTATAATTTCATTATTAGATTAATCATCCGGATCTCTTAAATAAGTATGTGAGCATTTGAAAGCAGTCATGTGTCATTGAGTCATTGTGTGGGTACCGGTGTTATGGTTCACCTGGTTTTCATGTTAACTGGTAAATAAATACTTATATGTGTAGGATATTTGTGTTGTAGGGATGTACATGCAAATTTCAGATATAACATTGGTGATTGAATGACTAAAGTTTACTCGCTGAAATGAGATGATTTCCTGTTAAGTCATCAGGAACATTGGAATGTTTTGGCATAGCAATATGATGGCGCAGTGGCTTCACTGATACGACGTTATGAGCAATCCAGTTCTGTATACTGTATATATCAGTGTTCTGACTCAATATTTTGCTCTCCATTAAATGTGAATTTGCTACATGATGCTGGAATCATTTTACTGATTAAAAAAAATTGGTATTATTAGATCAAATGGCAGAAGTACGCAAGATTAAAAAAATAAAACAAATAAATAAATAACCAAGGTAGGAGATTCGAACTCGGCCATCAATAATATTATGATATGTGTTTGGTGTAAAATGGTGCATATAATCCAGCAGTGTGTCCATGTTAATTTGTCATACTGCTGGATTATATGCACCATTTTACACAGAACACACACTCCTGTGAATACAGAATGCCCTCTTATGGCCGAGTTTGAATCTCAGACATCTTGTTTTTATTTGTTTTTAATCTTGTGTAATTCTGCCGTTTCATCTAATAATACAATTTATTTTAATTTCGTACAATGATTCCATCATCATGTAGTAATTTGACATTAAATGGAGAGCAAAATATTGAGTCAGAAGTAGGGCTGCACGATTTGGGGAAAAAAAGTCATATTGTGATTATTGAGGCTAATATTGCGATATGCGATTGCGATATAATAAACAAATGTATCATGAGTCAACTTGCTTGGTTATTAAAAAAATGCACATAGATAACTGATAATGCTAAAATGTGATTTTTCAACTCAAACATACAAACTTGCAACAACAACAACTATAAATGCACAGTGTTTTTAAATTAAAATATTTTTACAAAATTAATAATATCTTTGCATTACTGCAAACTTGTTATTTTCTCAATATTACACCTAAATAAAATTGAACAATAAATAAGAACATACAAATTTTCACAAAAATATGATTTTCCAGACAAACGGACATATAAGCTGGACGTAACATGTACTTTGTATAAACTCTTTTAAAAAGGAAAATGGATATAAAAACCAAACCACTAAAACTGTTATTGAATATTGTGAAAAGGTTCAATATTGAAGACACCTGGTGCCACACTCTAATCAGCTAATTAACTCAAAACACCTGCAAAGGCCTTTAAATGGTCTCTCAGTCTAGTTCTGTAGGCTACACAATCATGGGGAAGACTGCTGACTTGACAGCTGTCCAAAAGACGACCATTGACAGATCAAGTTCACGGCAAGGAAGAGGCGAGAAACCGACTTGACATATAAAATAATAGGTTTAATGAAGAACTTAAAACAAAAGCATAAACAAACACATGTCCGTGATTGAGCTCTCTCTCCCGCACGTTGTCCGCAATCGGCCTTTAACCCTCTTGGAGGCTTAATTAGCCTAATACGGGACCGGGCGTGTTGAGTTACGACCCGGCCCCGCCCTCCACAGTGCCACAATCACCAAGCCGTGATCTGAGTTTCTGTGTTATTTTTTCTGGCCACCAGTTCAGTGTCGGTCTGCTCGGCATCCACCTTCATCTGATTTCCACACTGGAAACTCACATGACATGACCACACGTGCCACTCCCTAAACTGAGACTGACTGGCCATCTTTTTATTAGGGGTGTAGAAAATGGGCAAACAGCTCTCAGAGAGAATGGACTGTCACGTCCACACATGCTCTTATTTATTTAAGAAAATCGCAGCATTTGCCATCATATAATCGCACAGGCTGACATCGCGATTGCGATATGATTAATCGTGCAGCACTAGTCAGAAGCATGATTTTTGGAATCGATGTCTGGTCGTTCACATCTGGTGTGAAACGGAAGAAGTTCACCAGTTGAACTGTAACACCAGATTGAGTCAGTGCTCTGTAATACCAGTACTGTAGAATCACTGGTATCGTTACATCTTTTTTTATTTTAGTACCGACGTGGTACTGAAGTACCGGTACTTTTGACAACAATAGATACTAGTGTTAAATACCTTTTTTTTGTGTGTGTGATTTAACATTTTATTAATTTCATATCAAAGAAAAACAGATCATATATACAAAGAATCAACATTTATTTCACACTACTATGTATACACATACAAATACACATATAATAAACATACAACACTAAGCTATACATCTCTCTCTACAGACAAACTCCGAGAGCCCCCCCCCCCCCAAATATCAAATAATTACCCATTATTATTATTATTATTATTACTGAAATAGGTTACCTATTCAAAGGCTGCCACCTTTCACATCTTCTCGCACCACTCCTGAATTGAGAGCTTTCCCACTGACTTCCAACCCCTTAAAATAATCTACCTGCCTATCATCACATTGGTGAGGACCCAATCTTTTCTGTACTTGTTGCCTGCCGTAATGGCCACCCCACCACCCACGACACAGAGTCTGATACAATACAAAACTCGAGTACCCAACACGTCACACACAAAACTCTGTACTTTGACCAAAATTCCTGAATCTCACTGCACCACCAAAAAACATGGGCCATGTCCCCATCCTCCCATTGGCAATGCCAGTAGGTGGGTGTGTCTTTAAGGCCAAGTCTATACAGTCTAGTGGGGTCCAATAGAGTCTATGTAGGATCTTGAATTTTTGAACCCTAATATCTCTTGAGGAAAATGTTAACTCTTTGTCACTATCCAGGAGTTTCCTCGCTTGTGTATTTTGCGATTTTTCAAATGCATAGAAAAGTTAATTCACTTTGTTTTTAAGGCACAGTTGGGGGCATTTACCATTTACATTGATCGTCTCAGTACATTACCATATGAATGTCGCCCTCTGCCCATGGGTGTGATCACATTAGGGATAATTAGCTGAGCCAGGAGAAATTGTACATCACTTTTTTTTCATACCGATTACAGGAGAATATTTGTTTAAAAATTTAATTGTTTTATTTAAAAGTAGACATTTTAAGCTTTCTTTAGACATGAAACATGTCTGTGTGATAAGTATTTGTGGAGTTTCAGTTAATTTTTGTGATGTGTTTCAGATATATGATCGTGAACACAGAGACTGCTGAAAGCTCACCCTTTTTATTTTCTTTATTTTACAAAAGCACAAGGTTTTGTTGTTATTGTGAGTGTACACAAATAAAATTAGACCCTTTATAGTCTCTAATGATGTCTTACACTTATCTGTATGCCCCAAAATGAATTTTATGTTGTTTCCGCTGTAATTGCTAAAAAAATCCAGCAGGACGCGCCGACTCGTCAGCCGACCCCAGAGGGTTAAAGATGCCCTTCTGCCCTGTGTATTTCCTGGATGTGGTAGATATCTCTTCAGATCCGACAGTCATAGATGCTGCCTCGTGTGCTTGGGTCGCGATCACACTGAGGCGGCGTGGCTAAACAAGGCACACTTTCTCAACGCCCCCGTCTCCCAGCTTGGCCTCTTCAGCAACACCGTCGACAACTTCGCCCAGCAGTTATCGGCGATGAAGAGGCAGATGGAGGCCATCTCTCACATCATGCTGCAGAGCAGGCTGCCCTCTGTCTGCCTGCTGAGGGCGTCCCCCTGCGAAGAAACAACAGGCAGCACCTTATGAGCAGAAATTGCTACTCAAGGACACGATATAGCCCCGCCTGCGTTGGCACATCAACTGCCTCGAGTTGTTGGCTGTATTCCTTGACCTGCAGAGGTTTCTCCCACTAGTTCGGGGCAAGCACGTCTTGATCCGTTCAGACTGCAACGTGACGGTAGCGTACATAAATCGCCAAGGCGGCTTGTGCTCTCGTCATAGGTCACGACTCGCCTGCCATCTCCTCCTTTGGAGTCAGCCGTGACTCATGTCGCTGCACGCCACCCACATCCCGGGCAACCACAACACGACGGTGGACGCGCTGTTGCGACAGGTTACGTTCAGCGGAGAGTGGAGGCTCCACCCACAGGCGGTCCAGCTGATCTGGGACCGGTTCGGCATGGCACAGATAGATCTCTTTGCCTCCCAGGACAACTCCCATTGCCCACTCTGGTACTCCAGACGCGGCGCAAGTACGCATTCCCCCCAGTGAGCCTTCTTGCACTGGTGCTGTGCAAGGTCAGGGAGGATGATGAACAGGTCACCTTAATGGCTCCTAAATAGCCCACTCTGTCTTGGTTCTCGGATCTCACACTTCTCGCGACAGCACCTCCCTGGCAAATTACCCTGAGGAAGGACCTTCTTTCTCAGGGACAGGGCATCTCTGGCTCCCATGCCCAGACCTCTGAAACCTCCACGTCTGGCCCCTGGACAGGACGTGGCACACTTAAACTGTCTACAACCTACAGTTGAAGACATGATCAACCAAGCCAGAGCTCCCTCTACCAGACAGCTTTACGCCCTCAAGTGGTGTCTGTTCACAAATTGGTGCTCTTCCTGATTTGAAGACCTGCAGAGATGCTCAGTTCGGTCAGTGATTTCCTTTCAGCAGGAGTGGTTGGAGGGTAGGCTGTCCCCCTCCACCTTGAAGGTGTATGTTGCTGCTATTACAGCCCATCACAACGCAGTGGACAGCAAGTCCCTTGGTAAGCACGACCTGATTATCAGGTTCCTTAGAAGCGCCCGGAGGTTGAACCCTTCCCGGCCAAGCCTGTTCCCCTCTTGGGATCTCTCAGTGGTCCTCTCAGGCCTTCAGAGACCCCCCTTCAAGCCACTTGATTCAGAAGCTCAAAGCCCTCTCCTTGAGGACGGCCCTCCTGATCGCGCTCACTTCCATCAAGAGGGGTGTGGACCTGCAAGCGTTCTCTGTCAACGACACTTGCCTGGAGTTCGGTCCGGCAGATGCTCAAGTCATCCTAAGACCACGACCGGGCTACGTGCCCACGGTTCCTACGACCCCCTTCAGGGACCAGGTGTCATGAACCTGCAAGCGCTGCCCCGGGAGGAGGCAGACCCAGCCTCTTTCAGTATGTGTTTTGCGTATGTATTTTCTATTTTGGTATTTCTTTGACCACACGCAGGACTTTAGATGCTCTGAGCAGCTCTTTGCGGAAAGGGAACGCTGTCTCCAAACAGAGGTTGGCTCTATCTCCCTAGCCTATCACACCTAGGCCGTGTCCCAAGGAGTGTGGCACCCTCGTGGGCACCGGCCCACGGCACCTCCCTAGCAGACATCTTCAGAGCAGCGGGCTGGGCAACACCCAATTCCTTTGCTAGATTCTACAACCTCAGGGTTGAGTTGGTCTCGTCCTTTTGTTTTGTCAGGTCCGAGCCTGTAGAACTCTGTAATACGGAACAGCTGACCAGGTGTTCCACTTGCACCATGTGGCCTTCACTAAGTTGATCCTGTGCGCTTTCTCTCCCAGGTTAGCCACTAAGCTCTCGCTTCCTGGATGTTCTTCCTCCCTATCCCTCTGGCCTGTGAATTCAGTGGAGGAATTCACCGCCAGACCCACCACGAGTCAAGTGCTCCGTGATTGGCTTGGGCTCCACAGGCATAGTTCCCGCTCCAGGCAACTCCCTGTAATGTATTTTCCATGGTACACTCCCTGGCAGGACCCGCATCTCCCTTGGGCAGCCCCCGCACCATGTGCACCTGTGGCATGACAAACCCTGTGTATATTGGCCACAAGTTACCTCCCCCCAGTCTGGGCAGGTTGTGGTTTCCGCAGATCCTTTTCCCCCTGAAAGAATAGGAATGGAAAAGGACGCCTTCCCTGATGCATCTGTAGCATTAAGATAGCCCCAGCCACTTTGAACTCTATGACGAGAAACAGAGAGAGAGAAAAGGCCGCTGCTGGCCGGCTTGCTCCCATGCCAAGTCATGTTGCCTTTTCCCGTATGGGTACTGGGAACCTAAGAGTGGTACATGACCCCTTTTATTGGGGGCGTTGCGGAGGGTTACGTGCGGCCGACACAGCTGCTTCTAGCACGCAACAGCCTACTTGCACCTGTCTCAGCAGTTCACGTAACACGGTTTAGTGCATAGCATTTTTAAATGGGACCCCTTGTGTCAACTACAATCGGCACAACGTCGAGTGAGTGACCAAAGGGGAACGACATGGTCCCTGATGGAGGGAACGAGAAGTTGTGTCCCCCTTGCCATGGCACTATCCCTACCACTGTAATGCACCATACCTTATTTTTGGCTCCTCAGTGCAAAAACCTGACTGACAGATGCACGTCCGCTCCCTTTATACCCGTATGTCCGGGTGCGGGGGCAAATTCTGTCTGCCAATTTCAAGTTGGCCTTTTCTCAAGTTCAGAGGTATGCAAGGCTCTCAAGAAAGACCCTTTGGGTCACTACAATCGAAACATCTCGTTCCATCCATCAGGGAACGGAGGTTACAACAGTAACCATGACGTTTGCATCACTACCCCTAGAGTGCATATGTGTGTCATAAATGACTAGTATGTGTTTATTATGGTATTCAATGCATTTAACATTACTCTTGTAATACATTGATTGCTTTTAGTTTCCATTTGTTATGTAATTGAATATATGTTAAATACATCATTCAGCTGATGCTTTTATACAAGTTTATAATTAAACTACTTTATGTAAAAAAAAAAAAAAAAATCCTAGTCAGTTGCACTTTATATATGTTTGTGTGGGTAGTATTGTGGAAACTTTTCATATTTTTCCACCAAACATAGAAACTGGCCATATTTTTGTTACACAGCCTTTTTGCATTGTCAACCAAAAGTCATACTACTTATTTCAATGTGTGTGAAACTATTCAGTATTTAATTAAAATATATATCATCTATTTAAAATTAATATTCATAACATCATCATTACATAAAAATGTTTAAAAAATATATTTTTATAAAGAACAAGCAATATGCACCTGCAGTGCAAAATAGAAGCAATTTCTCTTGTGAGCATATGGTTATTTAATATTTGTACCATGGGCTGTTCTAATACTTGATTCTGATTGGCTGGAATGTGTGCAGTTCAAACTGTTGAATGCACAGGTAGTTCTGGTCGGTTTTAATCACTGTTTGATATTAATGTGCTGTTTGTAACCATAGCAACATAACATTACAGAGTAATATTTACTTTTTTCCTGGGAGTCTTACTGGGGAAACGAATGTGGGTGGGACTTCTGCCGGAAGTCATTCTACAGCATTCCCTAGCTCTGGCTACAGTAATTTTAAGACCTTGTTTACAGCCAGTAAAAATATGCATTTCAGATGATCTGATCGCAAAGGTCAGCGCTAAATATAGTTGTAAATGGGGTACAACATTTTTTTGTGATTGGATCACAAAAAACATACAGAGGTAGTCAAAAACCACATCTCATTTGAGGTTTTAAATGGTGTACTGATGTGTCCCGGACAGCAGTAAATCACCACCTCTCATCTGTCAATCACCCGTCGAACACATTTTTAAATTGCATGCGGATTTAACAGGGAATAACTGTCCGATTCTGAAAACTTGAAAAAGTGATAACATACCCAAGTATAAGAACTTCACAGCTCATCCTCATTGTGTCTGTCTGATTTGAACATGTAGGGTGACATGTAAAAGCACACACATCTGAAGCTGAACTAACACAGGTACTCCACTAAAACAACCAATTATCTATCTCAAAATGCTGCGTTTGTGCTTAGACAGAATCTCAACTGCATCTGGGAGAGCGTGCCAGTTTTGTTCATGCTTTCTTTGTCTTTATGCCTTTTCTGTGGTTTATTATCGTTCAGTAACACACTGATATAATGATTGATGTATGTCCATAGAAAATCATACACGCTCTCCTCAAAATCCCAAAACCACATCGAAAGAATGAATGGACGTATGCCGCATCAACAGTTGTGTTAACTTGGCAATAGAAGTAATGCCCATATTTCTAGCTAAGCATCATGGGACATAGAAAAAAGGTGGATAATAGAATTTGGCTTGTTATCACAGAGGGTTAGAGATTGAAATCAGGACCTATTAAATGTGTCTTTCGCTGTCCTGCAAGGTGATTTAAACTGTAATGTGTTTAATGTTATGTTGCTGTGCTGAATAATCCTCCCCACACACATCTCTGACTCAAACACTGAAGGAGAAGCACTGAAGTTTATTTGCAGTGAAGTGCTACCACGCAAGGACAAATTGTGATTTCATTAATTCAGTCAATTGTGCAGTCTTGATGGATACCATACCGATGTCTCAGAGATCCAAATCCGCAGGTTCCAGGGTGTTTTGAATGGTTCCCCTCTTATTATACAGTGAGTGCTACTTTTACTGTCACTGCCACATTTGTAATAGGCTATCGGTTTTTCCACATTAATGTGAAAATGACAGTAAACATAATTTAAATAATACATTTTATCTGGAGTGCCAACCCCTCTACATTCTGTGGATATTATTAATATTTCTGGTTTGTGCATTTAAATTCACAGTCTCTGTCTGATAGAACAAGTGGAGCTGCGGTTCCAAAACTAAGTGTTATTTTTATTCTTCCAGTCAAACTGTTTTGCTAATACTGTGGAGGGTGGGTTAAGGGACTGTCTGAAAAGTCCACAAATAAAACTAAAACTATGGATTTTTTTTATTCAAAAACAGAAGGTTCAATATAAATATTCAATAAGATGAACAAAATTATTCAGATCCAACAATGTATGAATACTATCACTGACTCAAAGACAAGAAGTACAGGTGAAGGAATTAAAATAAAGTAAATTAAAAAAACATAAAAGATACATCTAAACTTACACCGATATATAAATAAATGAGATAACAAAAAAACAAAATTGTTTGGGTCAGGAAAGTTCTCAGCATATAAGAAAGAATATACATTTTGTATTATTAATAAATCAAAAGCATTTATTACTAAAATTGTGAAGGATGTGGTAAGGGACCATTTGAATATATTTGTTGGTGTTATTCATCTTCAGAGTAGTATTACTGACCGGTACTGTCGAATTGCTTTATGCATATTACACAGTCTGAGTGGTGCACCTACTACCTATTGCGCAATCTTACCCTAGAGGGGCACCAGAATCTCCACCGGCTGCTGTCCCCCACATTCTCCCTATTTTTCACAATCCGATGTTGGCAGGTATTGTCATACTGTCCACCCCTACTGGCATCAGTACAGATTTTTACCATACCATTTTAGACAAGGCTGCCTGCTTATAGTTCTTTGTAGGTGCGCATTGAAGGATGGAATGAAGTATTGACCTGGCATCCCGAACTGCTGAGCATGAATGTCAGAACATGAACCTATCTGCTTCTGGCAGTGACTAACTAGCATCTAAAAGCAGAAATGGGGCTGCATCTACAGTATAACAAATTATTTCCACTTCTCCAGTTAAATGGTTTCTTAACTTGATCTTCATGGTTTATCCTTTTGGACTCTGATTGCATGCTTTTATTCTTTTTATAGCATTTATAAAAATGAATTGTGTACTTGGGGCAGATTTAAATTGGATTTAAATAGGCTTTTAAACAATCGGAGTCACATGGATTAATTTTGTTTGTAATTTTGACATTGTTATTTTTGGAGCTTGAAAATTTAGATGCCATTCACACTGTATGGACAGACATCATATCTCCATTAAAATATCTTCTTTTGTGTGCCGCAGAAGGAAACAAAATCATACGGGTTTGAGACAGTGAGTAAATGATGAGAGAATTACCAGTTTTTGGTAAACTATTCCTTTAACATTCTATAAATCGATTTAAAAAGAATTGGCCCGATTAATCGGTTATCAGTCCTTTCTGACCTGTGTACACTGACATTAATCATCATTAACCTGCATGGTGAGAAGCTATAAACTTTTTTTGCCTCTAATTTTGTAGTTTAGCCTCAGAGCCACTAAACCAGAGTTTTCACTAACAAAAACTGGATGAACTGTTGTAAGACTTGATCTTGGTTTCAGGGCCGGTTCTGCACATTTAGAGTAGGCAAACTTTAGCCAAATTGTGGTTTGCGGCTATTGACTGCATATGAAGTGCAGAGGGAACATTATCTCGACACTGAAAATATGTCCATAACCATGCTCTAAAGTTTGAACACTCAAGAGTTTGCGATAGCAAAGTAGACATGAGGCTCATTTTACATGTTCTTTGTTGCAACACTGATAATAGGCTTAATTTGTCGACTTTCCAAGCACTAGAAAATAAGTGTGAATGGGTTCAAATTCATTTTCGATGTTATGATTTGCAATCGCAACTGTAAGCAAAACTATCGCACTATACAGCCCTGGCTAACTACCTAGTTCACATGTCTTTTGGAGGCCCCCTGGCAATGTTGATGCACTAGGCGATTGCCTAGTCTGCCTATAGCTAGCGGCGGCCCTGCTAGGTTTGGTTATTACAATCAAGTGATCTGTCTGAGCTCTGCTGATAGCCAACTCTTAGTTGCACTGTGAGAAACCAGCAAGTAAGCTCCAGAGAATTCAGCGGTCATTTCACACTTGTTCACACATTTGTGAGTTTGCCTTGCCTGCTGTTTCATAACAAGTCGCAAAGGAATGTACAGCAGAGAGATGAGTGATAAAGAATACTTGCTTTACAGTTAGTGTATTTCCATGAAGAAGTTGTTTCAAAATGATTGACTGGAGCATGAGTCAGGAATGTAGACTGTAGGGCAAAAGGCGAGGTTTGGAAAAAAATCTGCTTCATGTATTAAAGCTAGGGTGTGCAATCTTAACAAACATTTTTGTTATACTTGTTGAAAGTCTGTTCACTTCCTGATAGCAATCAATAATTTAAGTGGTCTAAATGTAAACAAATATATAACTTCTGTGGAAGATACTGGAATAAAAAATTATCAACCAATCATTGCTTTCGGTCTGAATGTAATGATAGGCTGTCCTTCCTGTTTGTCAATCTATATTTGCATTCTGCCGTGCAACTTGTTCGCACAGACAAACACACGTCATTAGTTTGGGCTCCTTGACGCTATACAGAGTGAGCGTGAGAATGGAAGGCGAACTGCAGCTAGCTTATGTTCCTCCTGAACCACCAGTAAAAGGAAACAAGAAAAGAAAGACCATGATAGAAACTTCTATAACGAAAAAACTTCTGGTGCTTAGGCTCTGCTCTCTGTGTGGGTGTGTGCATGTTCATGTGTGATGGAAGAGGCGTGCCTTTGGAAACACCTCTGAAGCGAGGCCGGTTCTATGCTTTAAGCTCCAAGGTCTTGGCAATACTGATCGTGTTGTTTTTTTCGATGGGTGGATTAACCTTGGTAACAACCATTTAGTCATTTTAGCTGTTCCTTTGAGCAATGTGCATTCAGAAGCTCCTTAGAAAAATTGTCAGGCACCTTTACTGACACTATGCGTGAAAAGAAGTGTGCTGCTCTACACACATAATACTCCTAGGTGTCCTGGAAGTAAGATTATTTTATCTGACATTGTTTTATGGACCGTATAAAATAAAAAAATTGAGAAACCTGCTAAACTGCTTACAAAATGGCATTTGATCTTGCTGATATTTTAGCAAAAGACTGGGTTATACAGTATTTACATGAGTTAGAATTAAATTGCATTATAATTGGACTATGCAGAGGAAAGCCAGTGCTGTGCCATGATCACCTCTGGGCCTGTTCTGAAGGACACTCCAGATATAAATAACACATTGAATGAGATCCAGCTAGAAAGCTACAGGAACTAGTCATTTGGCTTCTGATTGTTCACAGGCAGTTGTCAATTTGTTCTTCTATAAGAGTTTTACATCTGAGAGGGCCACTTCTATTAAAAATTTGCCAGTTTATAAAATAGAAACAATGGTTCTCGTATAAGAACATCTTTTTATAAATGACATATTTAGTATATTTACTATAACAGTTAGGCTCATTAGGCTTGAACCAATGTGTTGTTGAGTATGGCTGTGCAGATGAGGAGATAATATGTGTGAGAATGGGGGCATGGTCGTGTCCTCGTCACCTTGGCTTTCATTATCTCTAACACCTGTCACTTGTTATAGTGATGGCAGAGGGAGACCTGAAAAGGCAGACAGACACATCAGTAAGGAGAGAGAGAGACAGCAGAGAGAGTTGGCTGTGTGTGTTCGCTACTGTTAATGTGTACTCTCATCGATATTACTTGTGTATATATTTAGACACTAAGAGCCCTTTTGTTTATGTTTTTGTTTGATGCTGATTTAGTAATAAAAATACTCTCATTGAATGTTCCGCTGCCTCCTGACTCCTCCATTTGCCCCGAAGGTACTGACATTGTTACAGTGGTGCCGAAATTATGGAAGCTTCACAACTGGGCGAAGTAATCAAGTCCCTCGCCAACATCCAGCAGAGTGCCCTCATGGATTTGCAGCTAGCATCCGAGCATCTTTCTGCCGCTAGCCTCCTCAGCTTCAGAAACCTGAAGAAGGCCATTGTGCAACAGGTTGGTCGTAGTCCTGTACAGAACCGCCAGCATTTCAGGACCGTGAAGTTTTGGAAGCACTGCCGCCTGTTTGCTTTCGCGCAACAGCTCAGTGATGACTGTCGAGAATGGCTGCTGGCTGAGGGAACCTACGGCGCCGTGGACATCATTGACCTGGTGTCATTGCAGTTCATCTCATGCCTCCACCAGGCATCGCTAGAAGAGGCCATCCAGACTACATGATGGCGTTTCCAGGAGGCAGCAATCCAGAGGCTCTTTCTTCTCTCACTTTCTTTATCCTACCTTTCAACCCCCCCTCCTCTTTCAATCCTATTCTGGCTCGCCGGAAGTGTGGAGGAGCCCTGCCCAAACCCTTTCCCTGACTCAGGGGACCCTTACCCTTAACTGTGTCTCACTCTTCCCCTGTCAAACTCCGTAACCCTAACCCTATTTTGAGGGGACAGCAAATTTACACTTTTATACAAGCTGTACACTCACTACTTTACATTGTAGCAATGTGTAATTTCTTCAGTGTTGTCACATGAAAAGATATAATCAAATATTTACAAGGGGTGTACTCACTTTTGTGAGATACTGTAAACTACGTGCTTTGTAAGCACTTGAAATGGCATCAATTAGCCAATGAGACAGTCTTTGATTGGACACCGAAACACTTCTGTTGCGTTCACCAAAGCACACAAATAATTGCTCTGACTAAAGCCACTGGCTAGTACGGTCAACATAAACTCACAGCGCCAGAACTGGGCAAAGCATATGCAATCTTTCATGCTCCTCCAACTCAAATTGGGGTGGATGGAAATCCTGAAAATGAATACTCTAAAAGCAAAATGATACCTTGGGCAAATAGCTCAAGTGAGGTCTTAACACCACCCTTGACCACCCTAGTATAAAATCCATTCCTAAGGGATTAATCGACAGGCACTCCTCCCTGACAATTGATGTAGGACACCACCGTCCTGTTGTCTGACCGAATAAGGACATGGTTGCCATGAATTTCTGGGAGGAAACATTTTAATGCCAGCAGCACCGTGAACATCTCCAGACAGTTTGTGCTATTTAATATTGCAGCTGGCCCATCTATAACCTGTAGGCTGGACGTCCATCGTATACACGGCCCAACCCGTGGTGCGGGCATCCTTCTAACTTTCCGGTGACACACCTGTCACAATGGAATGCTCGACATCAGAAGGTGTGTCCATTTACATGGTAACAGAGTTTGGTAGCACCTACGCATCACTTTGAAGAGACAGAACGCATGCGTCAGTGATTTGAAGTCCCTTTGTGGAGTTCATTTGGCACTGAAAAGGTCTCGCATGCCACAAGCCCATTGGGAATGGCAGCAGAAGCTGCCATCATGAGCCCCAAAAGTCTGTGAAGTGTTCTCACAGGGAGAAAGCGTCCCACTCTGAATGAACATCAATAGATGCCGGCGAAATGACAGACTAGCTAGACAAATAGACAGATGTGCCTGCATCACCAATGAATCTAGCTCCACCTCTAGAAACAGCGTCTGATCCCTTGGCAACAGGACACTTTTGTCTAGGTTTACACACAGCCCTAGTTTGCTCAGATGGCTGAGAATGACATCTCTATGTTGGGCAGCCAAAGACTCAGAGTGGGCTAGCACCAACCAATCGTCGCAATAATTGAAAAGGCGGCAAGGGCGTCAAAACCACATCCATGCATTTTGTGAAAGTGCATGGTGCCAGTGGAAGTCTGAATAGAAGGTTGCAAAATTGCTATGCTTTGCCCCCAAAACTGATTCTGAGAAAGCACCTGTGCTTCGTCGCAATCTGAATATGGAAATAAGCGTCATTAAAGTCTATTGTCACAAACCAGTCCCCCGACTGCACTTGTGACATTATTTGCTTCTGCATCAGCATTCTGAATTGACATTTCATTTGTTTGGATTTCAAACGTCTCAAATCCAGAATGGAATGCAAGCCGAGAAAGGGGAATCTCCTCTATTGCCCCTTTTTCTAAGAGGCAATGAATTTCCTGAATCAAAAACGGGGCTTCTCGAACAACACCGTAATATCTTTTGGAACAACACCGTTGAACACCGGTGGAGTTTGCCTGAATATAATTACGTAACCATGCTTTAATGTTCAAAGTACCCAGTTTGAAATGCCCTTCAGCTGCTGCCAAGCTGACAGATGGGCAGACAGAGGGACTAATGGATGGCATTTGCCTGCAGTGCAATCTGTAACCACTAGATTGCTTGGCTTACTTTTGGCGACTGCCCCCGAACCAGCGGCACAGGGAAGGGAATAAAAGAGGAGTTCCTTGATATGCCTTGGCAGCAGGAACGCTGACAGAATAAACCTATTCCCTGTTTTTTTGAATGGGGAAAAATGTACGAACATTGGGGGAAATATTTATTTGGAAAAACTGGTTCGCCACAACGGCCCCAGCATTCTTTATGGAGGAACAACGCGTGGTGCTTAGGTTCACTGTGTGTCTTGTGTACACTTGTGTGTGATGAACATTTGAATTCTGTTATGCATGACTCGAGACCCTTGGTCATGGAGACAGAGGCTGGATCCAAAATGTGAGTTTTTAATGTACACTCCCCAGCGCAATATGTGTGTGTGTGGGGGGGGGGGGGGTGACTGAACTATATTCTGGCTGCCGGGTGTCAGTGCCGGGCGTGTATCCTCACGGCCCGGCCACGCCCTCCTCCGTCGCAGATACTGTCCGAAGGGCAAATGGGTACGACACGGATATGTTTGTATGGGCCGTTTTCGTTCACTGAATGGGGGAAAACCCTTTGTTTCACTGCAAGTCTATCAGGCTTGCTTCTGGTGTCCTGCCAGCCATTTAAAATGTGCTGGTCCAACATCCAAATGCCTACACATGTGCACCCGTGATGGTGGGAATAAACGAGGACCACAATTCTTCTGAGGGGGTGCAAAACTCGTGTCCGGAACCTTATGTGGCTCTCTGGTGGGAAGTTGGAAGATACCGAATGTGAATGCACCGGCGCTGCGGGAGGCTTTTCTCTCTATGAGGAAGCATCTGCTGGAACGCGGCAGTGTGCTGTTTCACAGTACAAAATTGGACCGCATCACCGAACAGTCCAAATTGTGATACAGGGGCGTTGTCACGAATATCTGTGAGTGTAAGACACAGACAGACTTGCATGTGCAAGCCAAAACCGCCTGGCATGAAGCCTGGTAGACCTTGCTCAACAAGGACGATGGAAGAGCAGGACTCAATTTCCATGTGGTCACCAAAGAAGGAGAGAAATGCCAGCCAGCGTCTCTTCCATCACCTGGACCAAAGTATATCCATGGTCTGAAGCTCGACACACGTTAGAAAACTCAGAGGCCAATTGATTCATAATCCTGGCTGAATAAGGTTGATCCCAGGACTTCGAAATCTCACAATGGAGGTCCGGGTAAAAAGGAAGCAGCCTATGAGTTGTAGCTGCGTGCTGGCCCGCTAAAAGATCAATTTACGATCCTCCAACTGTGCTTCATCTGGCCATTCCAGGTGAAATTTTTCCACTGCACTTGTAATAACCTCTAGCAATTCCTACATAAGTTGCCAAAAGTCTGGGAAATCCAACCGCTAGAAGGCAAGGCATCAGACTGGCCATTGGCGAGATTCTTTGAATCCAGTGCCACCATAGATATGGTGTCCTTCCCCTCAGCATCGAAGGAAACCCCAGTGTGGGCCTCAGGTTAGGACGCAAATGCCCACGTGTAAACTCCACAGAAGAACGTCTAGTCTAATCCAGGGGGAGTGATAAAGAAAA